>JAHBCN010012256.1:0-27016 GCA_019359885.1 Listronotus oregonensis
TGTTCTTAATTTGGACCTGATAAAATTATATGAAAGGCTTGAAAATAATGAAAAAAAATTTCGAAAAATGGAGAAGACTGTTCACGAATTTATTAGCGAGCATGATTTGTTATAATATCCTACTTGGTTTAATAAAAAAACAATTTTTTACAATATGTGTTTTATTTCTTAAAAAACAACTTTTACAATAATTTTAAAACATTATAATTAATAAAAATTACACAATATCTTTTGAATCTATCCAAGAGTTGTACTGATCTGGAAATCCCAACCATTTTACAAACATTTGATTCTTTTGGTTTTTTCTACGTTTGCGGAGTACAACAAAATGAAGCCATAAAAGCCTCTAATATTGATGTCAAATTAGAGTTTCAAAGTTCTGAAAACTTTGCTGATAACACTCGCGCATTCTGTATTATTATTCGTGATTGTGTGCTAGAATATCAGGCATTATCTGGTATTGTGAGAGGGCTTCAATAAATTAACACCTAAAACCTCTCTCTCTTAGTCAGTACTTTAACAACCGCCAAGACATGAAGTTCGCTGTAGTTGATGTTCAAGGCTATTGTATTCCTGAATTTACTGTTAAAGAACTTGCAATCTACGATGGGTGCAAAATGTTGAGCTATGTTTTTAAACCAACCACACCGCTTCATGAGCTGAGTTTTAACCATCAACGTCAAATTAAGTATCTTTCTGAAAATCATCATAGAATCCCCTATGGCTGTGGAGAAACCCGTTATGAAGAAATTTATTCCATACTCTATGAAGCCCTCCGAGATGTCGACACTATATATGTTAAAGGCTGTGTGAAAGAAGATTTTCTAGTTAAAATATTTACCAAGATTAATAATAGCTTAGAATATAAAATACCAAATATTGTTAATTTAGAATTTGTTTCCGGTATTGTTCCGAAATTAGATATAGGACAAAGTAATTGTAGATTTCATAGTTTCTCAATGTGTATATGTAGTGTTAGAAATGCCACTATATTGTATAATTATATTGTAAGTCTTTTACCACAAATAAATTATGATTAATAATAATTCGAGTTTTTATACCTACCAATCTTCTAGCTTCCCTACGTTCATTAATCAGTCATCCTTCGAGGTGTGTGCACATGTCTAAGACAGCTGAGTTAAAAGTTAGGTTAGAAAATCATTTACATAACCTCAACAAAGTAAAGAAAAGTATTGAGTTTTATCAAGATAAAAAGTTGTTGTTGAAAGCTTTAAAAAATTTAAAGTTATAATGGAGTGTGAAGGTGTATTTACAAATCCTTCAAGAAGCGGTAGAGATCCCTCAGCAACAGCACCAAACAGGCTTGTAGCAGTCCGAATTTATGAAATTAGTGACGTCATTAAGATAGAGTTTCATCAGTATGAAGTACGTCTGCTATATAATAAAGATTATTCATTTACTTTTACTCGAGAGGAATTTGATGAGTTTTTAAGTATTTTTCTACTACATGTACACGACGGCTGGTGTGATTTACATGAAAACATTGGAGACAACTGTATCGATTATTGGTTTGAAGAGGAATGTCGTGATATGACTATCAGTGATCACAAAGAACCCATTTTATGTTTAGATGCTTCAGAAATATTATTGATTAAATCACATGTACATGAATTGTATAATTTAAATAAAGTTAATTATTAGTAGATTCTGTTTTTTAATTCTCCTAACCTAATACCCTATAATATTTAGACCTATAGATTGAAATAAAACAATCAAGTTTGGTAATGTATTTTTAAATAGACAAAGGGGGCAATAAACATAGGATTTAAAAGGAGCAAGACAGCTGGTAAATATATATATATATATATATATATATATATATATATATATATATATATATATATATATATATATATATATATATATATATATATATATATATATATATATATATATATATTAAAAAAAAATTAAAAATCATGATTTTTAGACAAAAAATGAGTAATTTTTTAAAAAACACGTTTTTCAACCATATCCAAAGACCATAGAAAAAAGTAGTAAATACATTTTTGAAAGAAAATTAAATGATCTAAAAAAGATGACACAAAGTTTGTTTAATTATAACTCGAATTTTGGATGACGATGGAGTTTATGTCTGATGAAAAAATCAAATGCATTATAATATGTATATGTATTTAAATAATGTAATTACCAATTGTGAAATAAAGTTTAGTAAAATACTGTTGCTTTAATTTTGTAGTTTTATAACATTGATATTGTGTTTAAAAAATAATGAGGGCTATATAAGTAAAAACTTGCTAGTAAAATCATTTAGTTTAAGTTAATCATGGGTGGTGTTAGCAATAACATTGATAAATTTGGTCGTCAGGGTATGCATGGAAAAGCTCAAAAACTCCGTGGTTTGCCAGGAGTTGGATTCCAGCCACCGCTGATGGTCAATATGATATTGTAGGAAAGCGTCTAACTAATGTCGCCACACCTATAGTAGCTAGTGATGCAGCTAATTGGGGATTTGTGAAGCAAGAAGTTCATGGACTTCGCACCCAAATGACTAAGATAATAAATGAGGATGTTATTAACAATTATTCTGCAAAATTCAAGAAAATAGAGCAGCTTGAAAAATATGTTCTTAATTTGGACCTGATAAAATTATATGAAAGGCTTGAAAATAATGAAAAAAAATTTCGAAAAATGGAGAAGACTGTTCACGAATTTATTAGCGAGCATGATTTGTTATAATATCCTACTTGGTTTAATAAAAAAACAATTTTTTACAATATGTGTTTTATTTCTTAAAAAACAACTTTTACTATAATTTTAAAACATTATAATTAATAAAAATTACACAATATCTTTTGAATCTATCCAAGAGTTGTACTGATCTGGAAATCCCAACCATTTTACAAACATTTGATTCTTTTGGTTTTTTCTACGTTTGCGGAGTACTTTTTCCACCAAATAAACATCGGGACTCTTCGTTTTCTGTAGTTCTGCTTCGTAAAAACTTCCCAAAATAGGCTGGCCCTCTGTGGACTCCAAAATATATGTTGGTGGATTTGTAACATTGACTTTTACTATTTTGAATAGCTCAGTCGACCATGATGGCATATAACCTTTATCAAAAATGCTTTTATATTTGCTTATGCGAACCACATCGCCTAAGTGAAACTTAAACTTTTTTGGCATAACTTTAATATGATTATATGCATTAATCACGGTTTGTGGCTTTACATCAATCGGCCTCATTGCAATAGTGCGATGTTTGGTGGTATTGTAGGTTTTTGTTACACCTTTCAAAATATGTATCCATTTAAAAGAGCCTCTTAATGAAAACTGTTTATATAAAATATTTTTTAACGTCCTTATGACTCTCTCAACAATTGATGCCTTTTTTGTGCTATATGTTGAGTAATGATTAATTTTGTGTGTTTTCATAAGAGCTTGAAAATGTTTATTAAAGAATTCTTTGCCCAAATCACTTTGTATGTTATCCGGCGTATATTTAGCCTCTTTAATAATATTTTTCATTGCTCGAGTAACTTCGCTTCCGGTCTTGTTTTTGAGCGCTCGCGTGTACACATATTTTGAGTAACAATTTATGCATACAAGTATATAGCGATATCCATCGTTTTCGTCGGCATATTGTTGCATTTCTGCCAAATCAATTTGCCACAAGTCATGGTATCCTTTAATTATTGTATGTCTTCTCATAAAATTTTTTCTTGCAACCCTATGAAGTTCATTAACTACTTTACTTTTTTCCGTGTTTGCATCCATATCTTCAGTCGCTACTACAATATGGTGTAGTGTACTAAGCAAAATAAGCTGATGTATTTCTTAATAAACAATACCCTCTTCGCGAAGTTCCTCTATAATTGACATAATTTCATTATTATGCCCCGTATGGCCTGCCATTGTTGAACTAACCAACAATCGCAACCGGTCAACTAACTCCTTGGGTTTATTCCAATAGACATATTCGGATTGTTTTGTAGAAAAGTGTTTTTTTGACGGTAGCTGAAAGTTTGCTTTTTTGTATTTTTCGCCGTATTGAACTACCTAATTTAGTTCCCAGCATTAGCGGTTTTATAATATTAATGTACTTTTTCCACTTGGTTTCCCTTAAACCTTTTTGAATATTATAGCCATCATAAACGGCATCAGTCAGTTCCAAAATATGCTTATAGTTTTGTAAGACATGTGTACTTATCTCACTCTCATTACCCAATATGGGCGGGTTTTTTAAAAATAATAAGTCGTATAGTTCATGCTCGCCATCAAATGTGGCCACATTTTGGTTATTTTGATCATAAAATAATACTTTTCCATTTTTAAAACGAACTTCCATTTTACCTATATAAAATTTCTTTTTATCGTGTTTTTTATGTACTCCATATACGGTGTCATATAAGGAGGGCTTGTGATGTAGTCCATTTAAATAGGAATCGAGAATTTTCTGTAACACCATGCCACTTGACCCATAAGTTGATGTCGATTTGTTTGACGGAGATGGTGTTAGAAATGGATTTGAGTCATCTTCTTCTTCTTGTAACGGTTCCCCCGATATAAAGAGACTTTTTGGTTTTCTTTTATAATCTTGATGTGCTATCGGAGTCGAAGATTCCATTATACTTGGTGACTCTTCTAACGACTCTTTTAGCATCCCCAATGTAGGTGTGTCCATACTGCTAGTTTGCATTGTTACTGTAGCCACATTAGGCCTTTGTTGAAAGCTTGTACCCTGTTGCCGCTGTTGCTGTTGCTGCTTTACGACATTAGATATGGAGGTCAACGGTTTGGAAATGGGTTCATAAAATTTCTCTAACTCAGAGTTATCTCTTACATTAGCTGCTTTAATTTGTTTAAATTTTTTCCTTACAGCATCCGTAATTTCTATAAGTTTTCGTTTTAAATCTATTTGTTCATCCATAATGATAACAAAGACGATGTTGTTCTGATGTCATACAATGACGTAGTGATTATTATATTCTAATGCTACACAAATATATAACTATCCAAGCCTTTTCGATATCTGCCCGAATTTAATTCACTATCCTTATCGATAACCAAAAAACCATATTTATTGTCCCAACATCGAGAACACATCTCTTGAAATTGTGGGAAAGTGATATCGGGTGCAACGTGATCAGAGAAAATATGACGTAAATTCATTTCGTCCTGCTTAAACATAATAATAAAATTTGCATTGTCACGCACAAGTTGCTTCGGAACTCGTGAATAGGTTTGAGCTAAATAAAAAGCATCTACATTTTTATGACGTCCCATGCTAAAATATGATCGTATTACATCTTGGTTTTCACACATTACATCGTCGAATATAAAAACGGAATTTGGTTTTGCATCTGACGGTTCCACAATATCTGTTGCATTACTAAATGTGTAGTATCCAAGTCCTTTAATGGGAGTTAAAATGTTTTTTAAATACTCGTATTTTGGTTGATATAATGACTTTGAATAAATATAAACATTTTCAAAACATAACCCCATAGGATGTGTAAGCAGTGAAATCATAACATTTGTCTTTCCACAATTAGATGGTCCAATAAGTAAGCCACGGATCGACAATGGTAACAAAGGGCCATGTTTTCTAAAATGGGTTTGGCTGCCAGACCCGATTTTTTCATCCAAATTGAGGATATTAAATTTTTCTTTCAGACATACAATACGCATATTTGTATAAAAGTAAAACACGTTTTTAATTTCAATCAGTCAGATGTCACTTGTCAAACGAAGTGGACAGTCTCATCATTCAAATAAGACTGGCAAGGGATTAGTTAACTCATTAATTAATAGTCTCCCGTTCGAGTTACATATACCAGGCTATCAATATTGTGGTCCTGGTACAAAAGTTGAAAAACGTGTAGCCAGAGGCGATCGGGGCATTAATCCGTTGGATGCTGCATGCAAAAAACACGATATATCCTATTTAAATAATAAAAATAATTTAAAAGCGAGACATCAGGCCGATTACGAGTTGGAACAGCGAGCTTGGGAGAGAGTGAAATCAAAAGAAGCAGACGCTAGTGAAAAAGCCGCTGCTTGGTTAGTTACAAACACAATGAAAGCCAAACAACGTTTTGGTATGGGTGTTAAAAATATGCATGGAAAAAGAAAATTAACGTGCAAGAAAAAACGTAAATGTAAGGGTATACAAAAAGTAGCTTTCGGATCGGCTCTTAGACAACCCATTCGTTTGGAATTACTACGAGCTGGCGGCAAAAAACTTGTCGAAAAAAATCTAATGAAAGCATCCAAAATCGCTTTAAGTGCAGCACGTAAGAATTTAAAAGCAGCAGGTGGTAAACGAAAAATTCGCACCCCCAGAATTATACCAATTCCGAAGCAGGGCGGTGTATTACCTTTAATTCCAATATTTGCGGGACTTTCAGCTTTAGGATCTTTAGCTGGAGGCGTGGCTGGGGTTATACGTGCGATAAGAAGTACGAAAAATGAGAAACAAAACAAAACTGGATCCTCATTGCAACTAAAATCAGCACCAAAAAATGGTTTCGGTCTCTTCCTTAAACCATATCGATCAGGCTTAGGTTTATACATGAGTCATAAAAGACAAACAAAAAACTAATAAAGTCCCTACCTCAACGTCCACTGTCTAACATAGATTTGGAGCATTACGCTGCCCAAATGAAAATACCACATTTTATAGGCGTATTTATGCGAGACTTCTTACCATTAAACGGACCCAAACGATACGAAGCAGCAATTGTTAATTTGGACAGTATACATGGGGATGGGACACATTGGGTTGCATATAGAAAGCACGCATCGAATGTAACATACTACGATAGCTTCGGTGACTTAAAACCACCTTTGGAACTAATAAAATATCTAAAAAGTGGTCTTGAAGCAGCCAAAAATATCGAGTATACATATGAACGGCGGCAAAAATTTGACACAGTCTGGTGTGGGCATTTGTGCTTACAGTTTCTGTCTACATAAAAGTATATATAGACAACAATATGTCTTTAAATCCAAAGATGGATCGTGAAAGCTACAAGAAAATGCATTTATCCCTAAAGGCCTTTTCTCGGTGCGGTAACAGCCTACTGAAAATGACTGCGGCAGAACTACAAAACATGCCTAAAGAAGTAATGATTGCTTGTGTCCCAAAAGAGATTGCCTTAGTGTGGGATAAGCTGCCGGAAAATTTAAAAAACGATATTGATATACTAAAATATCAGTATTGTACAGAGCAACATAAACAAAAACTCATTAAAGAAGAAAGCGACAATACAATTGTTGGAGCGAAAAGGTTATTTTGCTGTTATTGTAAAGTAAACGATATACATATTCATGCAGAAAATGCTATAAAGTCGCCAAAATCAATAAAGAGATTTAAAAGTCTCAATTGTTTAAATTGTTGCAGGCAACAATAAAAATACCTACAAACTTATAATTAAAATCAGTCATGTCACACACATTCACGCTCACGGGTCGGAATAGCGTCCTAAGCTCCAACTTTTACCCACCAATTGAACTGAATACAGCAAACCAATATGGGTTAGCACTCTTGGGTTTCTATAGTTACAATTCCATTTTCAACATTAATGAAAGGAACAACTCTTTTGGGTACCGAAAGAAAATAGGACAGAGGTCAGTCATATTACACATAAGTCCAGGAGCCTATGAAATAAGCGATATTGAAAAAGCCATGATTACAGCACTACAAACATCCACCAATGATCATGATGAGAAAATTCTATCACTAATACCCAATAATAACACGTTAAAGTGTGAAATAATGTCCAAATACATGATTGATTTTACTTGTGCAAACAGCATTGGAAAAGTAATTGGGTTTGAACGGGGCTTTTTAAAAAGTGACCAGAAACATGAATCCACATCGCAAGTAGATATTATGAATGTACGTATAATAAGAGTTGACTGTAATATAACGGCAGGCGCACATTTAAATTCAAAGGAGTGTCACATACTATATGAATTTGACATAGATGTCGAACCAGGTTATAAAATAACAAAAGAACCACAAAATATTATTTATATGCCGCTTACACCTAATGGTTGTCAGTTCATAGATAACATTACACTACGCATATTGGACGATAACGGCGAGCTGATAGACTTTAGAGGAGAGAAAATTATTGTTAAGTTGGAATTGAAAAAAATTTCCTAAAGTATGGGCTTTTGCTTTAATAGGCAATTTAATTTGTTGTCTTCAATTCAACAAAAACATAAAAATAAAAAGGCAACCCAGCCGACACTCATTCATAGTTCAAATCTTCAAGTGAAAGGACATCGTAGCAGCAGCAGCCGTCGACAACGGCCGCTCTCAACCAAGGATTTAATTTTTTTAAAGTCGATCGGGCTAAAAATAAGAAGTAAATAATGTTTTTGACCAGTGAGAAAATCGAAGTTTTCAACGAGCCTATCCTAGATAACTCTATTGTAAGTTTACAAGAACACACGTATAAACCTTATGGGTCACCTGCATTTGGAAACTCTGACGAAATACGCATCCCAATCCATTTTCAAGATGTAATTTTGGATGTATCTGATAGCTACATTTATATTGAAGGTACTTTTAAGCCTAAAGACGCAACCAAAAAATGTTATTTGTCCAACAATGCCCTAGCCTTTCTATTTGACGAGATACGTTTCGAAATGGCCGGCGTACCTGTCTCCTTTTCGAGGAAACCTGGTATAACTACAACGTTAAAAACTATGGTTTCATATGGTTCACAACAAGCGAAAAGCCTTTTACCAATTGGTTGGGGTTTAAACGAAAATAATCAATCTATTTTAGATGCCAATAGCGGTGTTTTTTCAGGCAAATTACCTCTAAAATATCTTATGGGATTCGCAGAGGACTACACGAGGGGCATCTTCAATATAAAACTAGAACTTATTTTAATAATTGCTAGGACTTTTTCAAACTCATATATTGGCGAATCCGATGCCGATATCAAAATCAACAAAATAGAATGGAAAATCCGTCACATTACCCCAGATGATCGCCAAAAAGTGAAAATCCTGTCACGGATCAACAAAGGTGGCAACAACGCAGATATACAAATGTCATATCGAAATTGGGACCTATATCAGCTTCCTGCTCTCCGCCAAACAGCATCAGATGTTTGGGCCGTAAGAACTAGTACCAATTTGGAGAAACCTCGATTCATTATACTTTCATTTCAAAGTAATGAAAATATTGACAACAGACAACATGATGCTACAAAGTTTAAAACAGCTGATATATGCGATGTTAGACTATACCTAAATTCAACTGTATATCCATATGAAAGATGGAACATTGATTTTTCGAAAAAATTTTTGGACCAGCATATTATTTATACGAGAGTTTCCAGAAAATTTTCTATGGCCGCGAAATAAATGACCCAATGCTGGATATAACCGATTATTTTCAAATCCCGTTTTTGTAATAGATTGTAGCCATCAAAGTGAAACAATTAAGACATCTACGGTTGATGTGAAACTTGAATTTACTACAAATAAGAGCCAATTTCCGAAGGATACAAAGGTCAACGCGTTAATAATACACGATTGCTTTTTTACATATAATATGGTGAACGGTAATGTCCACAATAAATTTGTATAATTGTAAACCACAACAATGTATTTTATTAACAAATAAATGTATAATTTTTTAATTTGTGTATTTTATTTCCCCAAAACCCACAAATCTTTAAAGTGTAAAATCTACACTCCATAGAGCACACTAGATTGTGTTAAAAGTAAAGCGGTTATAGCCCCGACCAACGTTAACTTATCTAGTGCCAAAATTTCATGCTCTAAAAGCCACACCTTTGTACTCGAAGTAACACCTTTTTGCACAACATAGAACATAATTTTCTTTTTGCTGGTTGGCAATACTGCATTTTGACAGACATGAGTTAGCGTCGCTTTGTTATAAAACATTATTTTTTTATTTATCGGAGAACATACATACAAAAAACAAACAAACGAATGAGCACAAGGTACAATTATCTGCTATAAAGCGATTACAGCAACAATAAATGGTACATAATATGTTTTTTTATTGTTTTTAGATACTTTTATATGCTATTTTACGAATGCATAGCATTCTTGACGGTTCACTTGGGTTTTTGGCAAAGTGTGGAAGCAATACACCAACAAAATGGCAGACTCTTAACAAGGAACAAATCGTAGGATATGTTGAAAATTGAGTCGACAAAAACCTACTTTTAAGCAGTTAGTATTCTCATAAAAATATGTGAAATCTATTGAAGATTTACTCCATATACACAATATCTAAACAAAGAGTGAAAAAAAATGTAAAATGAATGTGTTTTTTATAAAAAATATATTTTGCCATACGTTCCCATATAACGAACAAACACTACCAGGTTTAATGATAAGTAAATTAATACTATGTGAAAGAAAACTTGCTTAGACAGCTACTATGTCTTTATCTATTGAAGATAGAGTCCTATTTATTATTATATTTTAAAATTTGTATCTTGGTCTCTGGTCTCGGAAGCTTCAATTACAATTTTCATAAATTGTTTCAATTTACATTGTTTAACGTTTTAAAATTATGTAAAATGGTTTCGTTAATTAGTAAATCTGACCTTATATCCCAAAACCCTTCTTTTGGGTGTCATATCTCACTATTGTGTTATAAAATATTCCTTAAGATAGATCTTTTTATCCATTTGGGTTTATATATATATATATATATATATATATATATATATATATATATATATATATATATATTCACCATTCATACAGAGCACTCTGTATATTTTAAGTTTATTTATATTAAAAGTGTTATTAGACAGACGCTTTATCATATTTTTGAAAGCTTGGAGATTATTTTTTAATTTTTAGTTTGGTCTCAGCTTAAATTGTAATTTTCTAATTTTTGTTTTAGCGTTTTAAAATTGTGTAGCAAATTGTTATGTATTTATATTTAAAAGTATTTATATAAACACTTTTGTGAGTTTCAGATTACTCATTGTATGATTGGTTGCATATCTTATTAGTTTGTAAGTATTGAAAGTTGCATATAGTGTACGTTGTTTTCTATGATCTTCGAGCATTTACCCAGTGGAGGCCACCATGCCTTTCACTTTTATCTCTGAACAAGCAATCATTAACACAAAGTTTATTAAAATATGAGAGCTGTCTATTGGTTTTGACGACCTCTATTATTTGTAGCATTTATATAGAACTGTTTTATTGTCAAAGGTATATTAATTACCTAATCAAATTGTATGTAAGTAAAATCAATATAGCGTTTTCTTTTAATATGTATTATGACACGATTTTTGTAATGTATATATAGAGTGTATAATAAACAACAACATTTCTTTTGGGAGAGTCCCCAATCTCCCCCTATTATAGAAAGATTTTGGGGGCTTTCTGATTATTTTTTGTAATATTGCATAACTGGCTGCTTTATTAAGTAATGAAAGATATATATAGATGGCGCATGGTGTACCACTTCATGAAAATAAAATAAAAAACTGCATAGGCACAGGAGACTGCAAGTTTAAATATTAACTTATAGGTGGCCAGTAAAAAGTTTTGTGTATTTTTATCCTACCCTTGTATGCCGGAGTCATTTTAATTCAAATAGGAGTTCTAAACATATGCACATGTGACAGCATTGTATGTTGGGTAGGCCAGCTTGACTACAATCGATTGTTATATAATACGGTAAGATTTTGGACAGTCGCTACCTCAGGAGGGGCGCCAATCTAAAATGGCGCCCCAAGAGGTAAAGACTGTTCAATTTCTTACCGTACGTATAACAAAGCACGCTGTCCTTTTGTTTTTTTTTTGATTCAAACTATTATGGTCATTGAGCACGCAAATGAAATAAAAAGCATCATTTTAATACATGATTAAGAACATCTTTAACTATATAATATTTTGATATGTTACTTCAAACAATAATTAATGGTCATTGAGTACGCAAATTAAACACAAAATAATTTTATTAATAATTTTATTTAAAAATATAATACATACATCAATTTCTTGTTGTATAACACAAACAACAAAAAACTATTATTTTGTAATTCAAACAATAATGGCCATTGAGCACAGAAATTAAATACTCTTACAAAAACGTTGCTTTAATACATAGATACATGCACTTTTTCAAAAAGTGTGTCTACAGTATGATAATACAAAACTTCAATCACTGATACAAAGTTTATTGAAATATGAAAGCTGTCTTCTGGTTTTGGCAGCGTTTCTTTTTAAACACATGAGTTCTTGTTGAACTTGAAACAATTTCTTTTCGCACGCTAAAATGTCTTTGTCATCGGCTGTTTTTTGTCGTAGTAGCATTTCAGGTTCATCATCATCGCCATTTTGGTTAGGCGCTCCATCCACAGTATCGACTGATATAATAGGAATCAACTCATACTTTGCACGTATTTCTTCAGGTAAATGCGGTATATTTATTAGGTACTCTTTTAAATTTTCTGCTATCATTTCAACACAAAATGTTTCTAGTGTCATGCCACCATAGCAATATTTATCACAAAGATGGGCTCCTGCTAACAAAGTTGTGCTATCTTTCAGGTATCTTCTGCACTGATCCAAGGTGGCTTCATCATAATCCATTTCCCTTGCAAACTCCAACATCTCGTGGGCCATATCTCTTAGCTTAAACCCCAACCAAAACACGTAGGTGTATTGAAATTCCTCAGTTACTAAATCGTCCAACATCTTTAACGACAAAAGAAAAATGACTGTACTTCACTATGTGCAAGCATCTGACTAGATATATGTAAATAATTTTTAACTATGAAACATTAAATGAAGAAAAAATACTATTTACATAATTATATAAAAATTATTCTAAACACCCAAAAGTTAATAATGCCCTGGAACTCACATAATTATTGGGAAATACGCGGTTACTCTGCCCCAAATAGGTTAATGTATATTTACCATCCGAAGCATTCATTGCTGAAACAACATCGCTCGACATATTGTCAGACACACGACTCGGTAAAAATAGAGCAAATGTTTCACTATTAACCCGATCAAAAAGTGTAGCAAGAAGTGTTTTCCCAAATTGTGTATTCATAGGAACAATTTTCTTTATAACATATGGAACCCCCGGAATTAAATCAACTAACTTTTTGCGATTAAAATTGTCAGCTTCTTTATTAATCATAATATTTATATTTTCTAAAGTTTCTTTAGTAATGTTCATAGTTAAAAATATATTATTTAAATATCAAAAATAATACCTTAAACAAACACTTGCACAAATCACGTTTAAGTAACAGACACAGTTTTATGTAATAGTAAAACTATAGTAACTACAACAATAGCAGGCAGCAGTAGTACAAACAGATGTGTTGTTGATTATGTCATTCACTAAGCAAAATGCCTGCTTTTATTACAAACCATACAACCATATATATAATATATATATATATATATATATATTGATGCACCCCACACCAGACCCAAGGCCAAATTTTATAAACCTCCCCCCACAATGCCCAAGGTCAAATTTTATAAATTGAAGAGTGGGAAAGGCACGCCTGCTTAACAAAGTTCAAGGTCGAAAAGCAAAAGAGTGGAAGGAGCATGCATGCGCAGGCATCAACAATACCCCCAATACCCGAGCTGCACCCAAATAGTGCACGATGACGTCATATGACCTTGAATGGCCACGTGTGCGATACATCATATCACCCCCCCCCGTCAGTTCAAGGTCAAGTGGAGGGGGGTGATATGACGTATCGCACACGTGGCCATTCAAGGTCATATGACGTCATCGTGCACTATTTGGGTGCAGCTCGGGTATTATTTCCCTACTGTCTTGGTCTTGGTCTTGCATACCCGGTCTTGGTCTTGGTCTTGCAAGCGAAAAGGCGGTCTTGGTCTTGGTCTCGGGTCTTGGTCTTGCAGCAAGACCAAGACCAAGACCGGTCTCGCTCATCACTAATACGCGCACGTCACACTACTTGTTTGGTCAATTTAACATTAAATGACTTTAAAATAAAAATTATTTATTATCCTACCCCAAACATTACCAGATTTTTCACAAAAAAGTATAAAAATGGTGGCGGTAAGCTTCAATCGAAAAATACTAAATCGGCAGCGGCGGCGTTCGCCAGATTCAAAGCGGACCGCTGGGCCGTTTTCAAAATGCTCTTTCTGGCTGGCCGAAATTCGGCAGTTTTCCATAAAGAAAGGTAATTGAAATTTTCTTAGTAATTTAATAATTTATTAGGTAATTGAATTACTTTTTAAATAATTTGATTACTTTATAAGTAATCAAACTACTTTCTAATATTCAATTACTTGAGTTCATAAAAATTAAATTCCAATCACGATTACATTATCCTATTAATTGATAATCAAACATAATTATATTTTCCAATAATTTATTGAATTAAAGTAATTTAATTACTGAAAAGTAATTATTTTAATTTAATTACCGACAGCTCTGGATTTACTTTTTTTAATTTCGACATTAAAATCTTTTATAAGTTATCCAAATAGCCAGTTTTATAACGCCTGGAATTTTCCTTCCAAGTCCTGCTATCCTAAAACTGTTTTTTAAAGACGTTATGGGCCATTCCAAAGACAAAAATTTATTCCCAGTACTTATTACTTTTTAAAAGTTTTGATTTTTTTTTTGGAAAATGAGAATATTTTTAAAATTACTCTTTAAAATTACATGATACATTTTGTTAAAATAAGCTTTTTTAAAAAATGTCAGAGAATTATTATTAATTTATTGCTTTTGTTAAAATATGTGGTAGATTTAACCCTACAGTATTACATACGTTTCAAAAGTTGGAAATATAATAGATGCTTAAACGTTATTCTTTTAACAAAATCCTCTAAGAAATCGTCATAGAAGCATTCATGCTTAGGTTTTTCTACTTCAAAGCCAATTACGATGCAAAGTAAGCAGTTTAAGAAAACCTAGAAATGCAAAGCAGATTTTCTTTAGGCCTTTGCAAATTGTATCCCCTATCCTTTTGGAAAGTATTTGGATATATACTCTCTGTAGACAGCAATCCAAGATATTCGAAATCCGAAATATATTATAAATACTAAATCTCGTCTTTCAGCAATAACTCTTTAGAAATAATTGCTTGCGTTACTTTAGTATAAAATAAGTATAAATTTTAATCTGTTTTCGGGTATGATTAATTTATTATTTAGTAGTAAATATTTTTTTGATTTTAGATTGCATATTAAAAATCAATGTAAAGTATTTTTACATACTTTTTAATAATAAATTAGGCAAAAGTTTTGAGTCCAAATATGTTACTTTGGCACCTTAAGGACATGGCACACAACATGGATTCTGGCTCTCGAACGTTTTTCTTTTGAATTTAAACATGTTTCTTAGATCAATAAGAACTTTTTTTTTAATGGGACATTTTTGTGCAGGCCTATGGGGGGCCCCAAAAAATTACTGGGTAGTTGCAGCTTAACTGTTTTTTAAATTTTTGTCTAAATCCAACGAAATAATATTTATAAATTTTTTAGAGAAAAAATAATGTGATTTAACATTTAACACACACAGGGTGGTCCAGTATTGAATAAATAATATGGATTATGGCAAATAAAATGTTAATATCATAATATAATTGTATATATTTTAGAAATTATACATTTCTGACAGTTTATTAGGTAAATTTAACTAAAAAAATTTGGTTTATTGTCTCAAAATACAGGTTTATTTGAAATTAACGATTTTTTTGGTTTGTTCCCACTAGATATTTTGTGACATATAAAGGGGGTACATAGTTTTAAAATCTACACATTTTTCTGGCAATTTTATAAGAGAGGTATGATAAAATTAAGCTACCTATAACTAAAATAGTTTTCGTGTACATCTACAGGGGTGAAGTATCCAGGGGGTTTCATTCACCATATCTCCTGGATTTACCTATATTTTTAGGATAAGTCGTACTTAACAATAAAAACAGAGTTTTCATTGTTAGGAACATTTTAAAACAGAACGATCTGTATATTTGGCCAAGTTTTAACTCTTTATTTAATTCCACATCGAAAATGTAAATAACACTATACGTTAATAATTGCTGGTTTTGAGATAATT
Source organism: Listronotus oregonensis (assembly GCA_019359885.1). Taxonomy (NCBI): domain Eukaryota; kingdom Metazoa; phylum Arthropoda; class Insecta; order Coleoptera; family Curculionidae; genus Listronotus; species Listronotus oregonensis. Next base: position 16,082 of record JAHBCN010012256.1, read on the forward strand.
AGGTAACTAATAAAGTAACTAAATGATATGGCACACGTTACATGAGATTCTGGCTCTTGAACTAATTTTTAAAATTTAAGTATGTTGGTTTTTAAATTAATAGGAACATCTTTTCATAGAACATTCCTGTGAAGGCCTACAGGGTGGCCCAAAAAGTACTAAGAAGTTAAAGCTTCCCTGTTCCTTAATACTAATTTAAGCGCCTTAAAAGCCTAACTTATAAGCTAAATTCAACAAAAAATAATTAACATACCTACTTGTTTAGAGTTAAAAAATGTGATTTGCTATTCAACACATAAAAGTTGCTCCAGTATCAAAGAAATAAACATGTTTATGCCAAGTTATATAGTAATTTCATGATCTATGCGTATATCTTCAGAATTTTTACTTTTACTAGTTTATTATGCTCCAAGTCAAGAAAGCGAGCTAATTTTGCGTTTTTGAAATTTTAAGCTAATAATTATATAAATAAATAAATAATTTAATGAACAATAATAAATTATTAATAAGTTATTTTACGCCAGCAGTTTTTGTGCAGCAAGCATTTTTTAAACTACTTATCCTAAAAATATAGGTAAATCCAGGAAGCATGATGAATAAAACATCCTAGATACTTTACCCTGTAGTGTACACGACAAATTTTTTAGTTATGAGGTAGCAAGTGTATTAAACCTCCGTTAAAAATTGCCAGAAGAATGTGCAGATTTTGGATATGTCCTTTTCATATGTCACAAAATATCTTGTGCCCAACAAACCAAAAATAATTCCAAATATCCCGTATATTTAGGACAATAAACTAACATATTTTAACTTAAATATACCTTAATAAACTGTCAGAAATGCTATAATTTCTAAAAATATATACAAGTATGTTACGATATTAACATTTTAGTTGGCATAATCCATAATATTGTGGATACCCTGTCGGCCAGTGATGCTCGGGTTGTTAAATTAGCAATGGACTAAGCAATTGTTAAGTTAACAACGGTTTAAAATGTTTAACAAAACTTCATTGTCAGTGTTATTCAATGATTTTAGTAGGCAACCTGTCAAAATCTGACATTTTGTTAAACATTTTAAACCGTTGTTAACTTTTAACATTGCTAACTCCATTGCTAAATTTAACAACACAATCATTACTTGACCGTGTATGTGTTAAATTTTAAATCAAAATATTTTAACTCTAAACAAATATATAAAATATTATTTCGTTGGATTTAGACGAACTTTCAATCTTTTTATGCGTTTATTTTGGATTTAATAAACAGATAAGCTTTAACTTCTTAGTGATTTTTTCGGGCCACCCTATAGGCCTGTACAAAAATGTCCCATTAAAAAGATATTTCTATATATCTAAATAACAACATATTTAAATTTAAAAAAAAATGGTTTAAGAGGCAGAATCCTATGTTGTGTGCCATAGTCCTTTGATAGCGTTATATCTACAAAAACACCTTAAATAACACTATTTTTAAAATCAGTTAGTCAATAATTTAAAAAATAAGAATGGAAAATAACACTGCTTAGATATATAAATAAAATTACAAGGATAAACTGGTAATTTGAAGACACTAACAAGTAGCTTAGCTGTTATCATAGTTGGGTTTTACTGCTACTTTACTGATAACTTTAGAAAATAATGGTGCCTGAATTAAATTTTATAATAGAGACTTAAAAGTAAAAAATAATGATGTAAATTATTTTATAATTAATAATAATAATTGTTTGCAAGTTCCTTTTTTTTAATTTCCTAATAGCCTTTTAGAAATAATTGTATTTTTCAAAACCATCAGTACATAGAAAGCACACTTAACATTTCTCGATAACATGCAATATAATTCTAAGTACAATTTCCATCGTACTTAAAATTGCAGTATCGGCTTCATAATACACCTTAAAAGGGAAGTAGCTTTTTAATTACTTACTATTACTCACTATTACCCCACGATATACATAACCTATTACCCAATTAGTCTCTCCGGTAGCGTAGTGGTCAGAGTCTCGGCTCGCCGTGCCAGCGATCAGGTTCGATTCCCGCCGGGGAGACACTTTTAGGTAGTAGTTATTTAAAATAACCTCCATGGTGGCACTACCGCATTGTCTAAAAGGTGCTGTGAAATAAAATATTTGCATGTTTCAGTGATTGGACCACGTTGACGAAACTGGGGAAAAGATGGGTTAAACATCGAAAAATCCGGCACTCACGGTACTCTGGTACTTATGTATATGTCTGTATATATAATATATGTATATGAAAAATCCTTAGTGAGCTGTCACAAAGATAAAAAAAGGTCTAGGAAACGAAGCTAAAAAAGTGCTAAACCTGATTTTTTTCAAAATGGATAGATTTGCATAAAAATTTGAGATTAAGCTTAACTTAAGAGGAGGGTAGCCTCTTCAAAATATATATCAACGTGATTGGCGCTGTTTATTTTTAGGGGTTATTTTTAAATATATTTCAACCCTTGAAAATCAACCCTTAATATGATTAAAAAAAATTTACCCTAGAAACATTAACATATTCTTACATATATATATATATATATATATATATATATATATATATATATATATATATATATATATATATATATATAATATATATATTCCTTTTCACTTGAAATTTCAAGGATGGAATTCGCCCTGGTCAAAGAATTGCGGATTGGAGTTGCTCCATATGGAAAAAAAGTCCCCTTCTCGAAAGAAAGGTTAATGGATGCAAACGTTCTTCTTAAAATATATTAAAAGTACTTGAAAAGGAACTTCGCTCGTTTTTGTTTAGCCACCCTTTATATGCAATAGAAATCTTACATGTACTTGTTTTTGTTGTACTGACTAGGAATTGCTATAGCTATTTGGAGATTCAATTTATTTTACTTGACACTGTGACGAAACGTCGAGAGGGAATTACGTGATCCTCAGAACAGAATTCAAATGTTTTCCGAAAATACAAACAAATAAAGCAAAAAAGTTTGATTGATAGTGAGTCCTTTGTGTTTTGGGATATACAGGACAAAAAAGGGTTTTTATAGGTTTTATTTTGTTCTAAATTTAAAAATAATGTTAAATTTGCAATAATAAATAATTACTTTTTTAGGGAAGTGTTCTGGATTAATTTTACTTATAAATATTTTTAAAACAATTTTTTGAGAATCACTATTAAAATGTCTTTACAACACTTTTAAGTATAAAGCTAAAAGGATTATTGTTTCTTAGTAGCTGTTATGATTATTAAAAACCAAATTAAATATTCATGTAAACATGCATGTTACATATTAACATGAATTAATTAAATAAAAACAAAAAACAACTAAAAACAAAATTGCAGAGTTTCAAAGGCAAACAACGCAAAATCTAAGTATTTTTCAAGGAAAACTAACAATAATGTTTTTATATCATTGGCATATATATATATATATATATATATATATATATATTATCTATATATATATATATATATATATTATATATATATATTATATATATATATATATATATATATATAATATATATATATATATATATATATATATATATATATATATATATATATATATATATATATATATATATATATATATATATATATATATATATATATATATATATATATATATATACATAAATACATTAAGCCGTTTTGACTTAGTGGCTTTTGAAATAGAGTGTGTTTAAAAAAGCAAAATTTTAAGTTTTTAGTGCTTTAATAAATCTCTTTAAATAAAAACATTTTTACGTTAAGACATGTTCCCTAACGGCAACGCGTTGACAAGGCTGCGGGCCGCCCCTAAAATGTAAGAGGAGATGAGGGGACCAAGTAGCACCCTTTTTAATGGGTTTTTTCTTTTCCCTGTAAACACACCCACATTAACTCATTTGGTGCAGCAGTAGTTGTCGATATACAGGATACCTGTGCAAAAATAAATTTAAAATTCTTGTTTTTTTATTTAATAATTATTTAAAGTCATTTTCAACAAAAGGCTTTAAATAAACTTGCCTTAAACGGGATAAATTACTTTCTATAATCTGTTTTATTGCAAGCGATAGTAATAAAATTTTACGGAATGGCTTAAGAATCGTAAACCATAGGCGCGCTGGTATATGTATCTTTATCTATTTATATATTTAGATATATGTATCTTTAATAGCAAATAAGATTATTAAATATTAAAAGTATTACGATTTCTTGTGTTGTGTCAACTAAAATTATACCGATTTTCTTATTTTACTTATTTTACATACGTATACGACTGCACGGTTTAATGTTTTGTTTTTATATTTTTTGAGAGGAACACAAAATAATGTAAATTAATTTAAATATTAATTATATCATAACTAAAATAAATATTTGAATAAAATATATATTCCAGAAAATTGTTAGGCCTAATTCAATCTGCCTTCCTAATGTCGTACCGACGGCCATTATTTGGCAAACACTTATTTTATTGTCTACCTGTGATAGTCCTTATTTGCAACTAATATTCTTTCCAAATGTACAATTGCTTAGTTCTTATAATTGTTACAGTGTTATAGTGTTACAGTTACCAAAATGACTTGTTCAACAACACGTACACACTTCGGCCATTTAACATTAAACGAAAAGCGTGTTGTTAAAAACGTATTTAATTAAATCACAAATGAGCAAAACTGTGATTTTAGTGTTTATAATAGTGTTGAAAAATGTGCTCCGATGAAGAAGAGATTATTTGAGAAAAATAAAAAGAGCTCGTTCTGAAGAAAAAGCAATATATTATGTAGATGAAACCTGGATAAATGAGGGATATACGCTAAATAAATTTTGGCAAGATGGGAATCTCACAACTGCTCGGTTTAAAACCTCCATCTGGGAAGGGACAAAGACTAATTTTTATTCATATTGAAAGCAAAAATGGTTTTGTAGACGAAGGTCTTTTATTGTTTGAATCTAAAAAACAAGATATTATCACGAAGACATGAATTCTGATGTATTTTAAGACTGGTTTCGCAGATGATCGACTTAATAGAGGGTCTGTTATTGTAATGGATAACATTACATTGAATTTTCTAAAGACAGTGTTATGCGAGATTATTACAACTAGTAAAAATTAAAGTGGCGATAAATAAAGATAGTTACACAAATTTCATCACTAATGAAATAACAACAAAACGAAATATTAGTGTGTATCGGCTGCCACCCTATCACTGCGAACTCAACCCCATAGAACTTATATGTGCGCAAGTGAAAGGTAAAGTTGCCAGAAATAATACAACTTTTAAAATAGCGAACGTTAAAAAAATATTTAAAAATGCCATATCTAATGTTTCCCCAGAAAACTGACAAAGATGTGTGGAACATGTGCTACATGTAGAAAATAAAATGTGGAATATGGATATAGTAGTCGGTAATACTTTTGAGCCTCTAATTATAAAACAAGACTTAAATGATTTAAGCAGTAATAGTTCCTTAAGTGATCTGTCAGATATGGAAAATTGCTAAGAGGTAGATGTGAGTAATAAATTTAATATGATATGGATTCTGTACCCCAGAGCCAGACTATGGTAAGTCCAAAAATGAACTTTTCAGTAAAGTCATTTTATTGAATTATTTTTAAAAAATTCCAAATCGTAAAATACTGTTTTTCTAAATTAAAGAAATTGTTTATGTTTGATTTAGTCTTGAGTATATGCCTAAGGAGGTAGTCCGACACTGGGTGTCAATCCAGGATGATTTATTGACGTTGGTTTTGGCACTTACTTATTTGGTCTACTCGCTTGCTCTATCGCCGAACAAAGCCATATCCCTCCCGAGCCTAAAGACAGGCCTTCCACTGGAAGAGGTCAGCATGTGGTAAGGTAATACCGACCATGCGCTACCTCACTCCAAGTGTGAAGCACCATGTCGTGAAAAGGCTGGTTGCCGCTAGACATGGATCTACTGAGGTAGAATAATTGAGAGATTGCTCTCTTTTTTGGATTTGGACCCCTGGCTTGAACATCAAGCATTGAGCGTCTCATTCAGTGTAACATCGCTTGGCCTAACATCGCCTTGCGCATTATCGTCGGCTATTGCCTTACGATAACTCTAACCTTCGCTTCAGCTGGCTTTCGCTTAGCTAAATGAGTTAGTTGTAGACAATGATGAGTAACATCGTATGTTGTCATCAATCAACCTTAGCGTTGGTGAGCTGCAGGTTTTCGCTGCCCCAACGGGCCATGAGAGCTGTTGCTCCACAGCTGTTGGATTGCGAGTGGTGACTGACCACTATAAATATACGTTATAAGGTTTTTGTTGGAATTACTTGCCAAAAGATTCAAACACTTTGTCTACGTTTCGTTGGCAAGTCTGCCACCGTTATCAAGACTAACTTAAATAAAAAATAAAATAGAAATTAAAATTGAATTTGTAAGAGTTTTGATATTAAATTTAGGATATTCTAGAAACTTTTAGTTACTATTTATGACCTTTAGTCATAAGTCATAAATAATATTTATGTTTGTTTTGACTGTTATGTTTTTTTTTTTAAAGACAAAGGTAAATAATAAATATGCCACTTAAAACAAACACATATGTTATTTAAGATAAAACGTCATAAAAAATAAATACAAATTTTTAGAATATCCTAGGTTTTAAATTAAAACTCTTAAAAATCCAACCTAAATTTCTATTTTATTTATTATTTAAGCTAATCTTGATAACGGTGGCAGACTGCCCGCCGAAACGTAAATAAAATATTAATTTTTTTTACTTTTTGTGTGTTTTTATGCTTCAGGCCATGTGTTAGTTCATATGGGTCAATAGCGCTGAGCACCCTCAGTCTCTATACCCCGGGTCCAGGACCAGGACCAGACCGGAATCACTCATTGAATATAAACTTTCCTGGCAAGTAATCCCAACAAAAGCTTATAAAAACCTGAATTTGCCACAAAACTGTAGAGCATATTTATAAATTAGATCGAAAATCATTTTACTCCAAAAAACTGCTTTTATTGAGATCAACAAAATTAAGCGACTCCGAACATGGTCAGTAAGTGGGTGGATGACTGCCAGTCATCACCATGTGACGTTGGGTGTGGATCAAAACTTACGTTAACCTCTCGGTCCTCTCTGGCTCATAGTATCCAGACGTAAATTGGGAAAGTTAAAAGATAGTAGCTAGCGGCCCTTGTCGCGTTACACACCACTTCCTGTGAGAGTTAAACAATGCTGGGTACGGTCAGAAACTAGATGGGTGACTGCCAGTAAATACCGTGTGCTGTTGGCTGTGGTTTGGAATAGACAGTAAACTGTAGGTCCTGTCTGGCTGGTATTATCCGGATGTTAATGAGGTAGTTTGGAGATAGTAGTTATTTGTATAACCTATGTGGTGGCACTACTACAAAATCTGCATGTTTCGGTGCTTAAAAAACGTTGGCGGAACTAAAGAAAAATGGATTAAACATCTAAGAACCTGGCACCTACGGAACCCAGTACTTAAGCTTTATTCAAACCATGGGCTGTCATAAAGATTAAAAAGCAAATGGTGACACTGGTGAGTTGTCCAAAAGGTGACACAAAATGCAATATATGCATATGCAGTACCTAGACAACGTTGACGAAACTTGAAAAAATGGGTTGAACATCTGGAAAGACGGGACACATGATACCTAGTACGTAGGTTAAGTATAGTTAAATATATGCAAAGTTTTACTAAATTTATAACTGCATTATCTATACATATTTACATTTTTAATCTAAATATCTAAATCTAATTTTGTTTCACTATCAGAGTCATCATTGAGATTAATTACAATAGGATTTATGTTGTTTTGGATAGAAATGTAAGAGGCCTCAATTTTTATAATGTGCTAATGTGAATTTTTCTAGCTCTCAACTGGTATGTTAGTAATTACATTTTTTTATCAAATTTATAACACTGGGACTTAAAGTAGGTGTAACTATTTTCTGCTTTGATCTTTGATTTTACTTGGCTCTATGGGGTTAAACATACAGTGATACGGAGAAAGTCGTAAGACAGTATGCCCAGCCTGTTCAGCCAAATTATCACATACATATTGTTTTTTAATTGCATATGAATTAAGGACTTTCAAAAGTTGCGTTTTTGTAAATGAATTAACAAAAAATATCATTTTTTAACAAATATTCCTGATTTCAGTTTTTGAACTTGATGAAGCTGGTGCTTTGTGTAGCAGACGGCTGTGGTAGCTTGCGTTATCCATGACAATAAACACTGTGGTTTGGAATATTTTTTTAAAGATAATTTTAAAATCAGTTTTTTTAAAGTTTTGCACTTGTATCCTCATGATAATCCAAGCTAGAATCCTTAATAATTTGTGCAGACAACAGCAAGCAGTTTGGGACAAATCCGTCTTCTGAACCAGCGTGTATTATGGTAATGTGCTTTCCTGTATTTGAAGGTGCTTTCGTCTGACAGTTTTGACTGGAATCAACCCATCCTTTGGATACTGTGTCGTGTGTATCAAACCATCTTTCATCAAAGTAAATTCTGGATCTGTTTTCACCTATATCTTTTAATTTCTTGAAGGTAATTAAATCTCCAAGTGCGTTATTCGATTCCATTACTACTTGTCTTTTGTCTATTTGGCGGTATTTAAATCCCAAACAACTCTATGGAGGGTGGCACGGCTAATATTTATATTGGTTTCGTCTTCGTCTAGCTTCTTTTCAGTTTATCCGAGGTAGGAATAACTCCGCTTTCATAAAGACAATATATTTTCCTTCTTATTAGGTCCTGATCACTATTGTCTATACGGTGAGATTAAAAATCACTACGAGTTTTTCTTTTGTTCAATTCTTTACTAATAATAATATCCCTTATCGATGATATTAAAATTTTGTAAGTAGGCAGGTTTCTTTAAAGCTTCTTGTTTAATTAGACCTCTACTGATTAAAGTTTCATACACATTTTTCACAACCTGTTGCATCTAATGACAAATTATATTCTCGTAAAAACTTTTTCGAAACGCACAGTGAAAACAGTTATTCAACACTGCCACTAAAATATTAGCCAAAATATTTATATGCCTAATGGTTAATACTAAAGAAATACCTGCCCCACCCCTGCCCTTATAAACAAATGGGTTTACCCAATAACAATAGGTAATAAAATCGTTAAAGATTTATTGGGATATGTTCCATTAAAAGCCATAACGATATACTTTGAGACAGACTATATCAGCCTTCGCGGGTTGTTAAAAGAATTAAACAAATAAATAAATAAAAAGTATAATTCATCTCTAAACCTATATTTTCTTTCTGAAAATTAGTAAATGGTTTTCTATTTTTTAAGTGGCAACAACAAAGCGTAAACTTTGCTTTTACTTTTTTTATTATCTGTTGTTGCAAATAAAAAACCTTTTTTATTTAAAATTACGGGTTTACTAAAATAAAACAAATACAAGCCTACGCATTTCAAAATATTTTGCGGTAATAGAAATTGTGAATTTTTTATAAGGGTAAAGTAACTTTTAATGAAGTTGGGAAAAACTTGAAAACACATAATTGAATTTAACAAACCCTTAGATATAAAGGTTGTCCCAAAATTGTGTCCCTTGAGAAATTCATTTCCATTATTACTAATCAGAGGTTTTGTTCAATTGTGCTTAAACTTTTCGTATAAATAAAATTTCTTTAGAACTAAACAGGGCAAAAAAATTGAAGTAAAAGTGTTTTTAACATAATTTCAAATACGACAAACTTTAACATACAGGGTTTTGATAAAAGGATATTAGGCCTCTTGTATGAAACAAAATATTTATGGTAAAAACTAGATAATAACCGCACATTTAATTTTTATAAAATCAATTTGTAAGAAAGGAATATTATTCCAGTTTATTTGAAAAAGTGCAATGTATATCATTCATATTCTTATATTTTATAGTAGAATTTTTTTATACGAAGAGTGTAACAGCTAAAACGAGTTTACGTTACTGGGTTATTTTTATTATCCAGTAAGACTTCTTCTAGCCCAGTACCTGTGATTCTATTTGTACTCTTACCCTAAGCCTTTAAACAAAAGTAAACTAATAAGGCAAGAAAGGATAGATACTAGATTATACAGATCTCAACAAACCTAACAAATTTCTTATTCTTAAGACCAAAAAAACGCTTTGTGTGATTCTGTTTTGTTAAGATTTGTTTTAGAAACAATTTTTTAAATTGTTTTTAAAAGATAATTACCAAAAGAATGTTTCGCCAAGAACTGCTTAGGTATAAATTACCAAAATTTTTACTAGTTAACAAATAATTTCATTTATTATAAACTTATTTTATTTTAATTTGCTATACTGATATATCACATTATAGAATGCCTACATTTCGATTTTCCAACAGCCAATTGGGGTAAATTAAGGCGACAAAAGTACATTAATAGAAAATATATTTTAGGAAAGAAGAAAGAATTTTTTTTTAAATTTATTTTAGTAATAAAAATTGCAACCTTAAATGTAATTGTCGCTTTAGGAATGACAAACTAACGATCTCATTGTCAGTTAGGGAAACATTAAAAAGCCAACAGAATAAACAATAATTTAAAATAAAATAACAAGAAAAGGCGCATGCATTAAAAAAAAAAACTAAAGAGATACAATATATGAGTGGAATATATTATATAAAATATAGGTTAAATAGGAAATATTTTATATATATATATATATATATATATATATATATATATATATATATATATATATATATATATATATATATATATATATATATATATATATATATATATATATATATATATTGGCGATTTTGGCAATTTTTTGATACCTTTCTCCTCTGGTAAAATGTTGATTTGGCTGGACTCCCTTTCCCTCCCTAATTTTACGTAAGATTTTTCAAAATGGTATTTTTAGTGTAAAACGTTTTTGTCTTTGCTTGATTGGGTAGGATTAATTTAAAAAAAAAAATATTTGCCAATTAATTTTTTTTTT
>JAHBCN010012257.1:0-27156 GCA_019359885.1 Listronotus oregonensis
TTTTTAAAAAAAAAAAAAAATTGCAAATTTCCTATAGCTCCTAACCTATTTTTGTGTAAGTTGTTTTAGTATTTTAATAAAACCGTAAAGGGAACTTAAAATTTATACTTAAAAAAATTATTTAAAAAAAAAATTAGGATTTTAACTAATAAAAAAATAATAATCACTAGAGATATTTTGGACTTAAGTTTATATAAAGAAGAAATAAAGGCTTTATTACCAATACATTTTTAAAAAAAAAAAAAAATGCAAATTTCCTATAGCTCCTAACCTATTTTTGTGTAAGTTGTTTTAGTATTTTAATAAAACCGTAAAGGGAACTTAAAATTTATACTTAAAAAAATTATTAAAAAAAAAAATTAGGATTTTAACTAATAAAAAAAATAATAGTCACTAGAGATATTTTGGACTTAAGTTTATATAAAGAAGAAATAAAGGCTTTATTACCAATATATTTTTAAATAAAAAAAAATTGCAAATTTCCTATAGCTCCAAAAGATAACTAGTAAGTAACTTTTGTAAATTCTTTATATTAAAAACTAGCATTTCGCCTGTGGCTTTGCCCGCCTGGACTACACGACTTTTACTGTTTTTTCTTCGTTCTCGCGGAAAAATTTCATACATTTGATACGTGCATCAACGCCCTCAGGTATCTGGCCCTCTTTACACTCCGTTACGTCACATCACATTACGCTCCCCGCGTTCCGTCTTTCGTCACACACTTTGCGGCGTAACGCGCATCTTGCGATTAAACATTATTATTTTATCGTATTTTATTTGTTATCATTCTCTATATTATAAATGGCATTTGTAAATGAATTAGTACTTGTTTTTCATACAACTTTCATCCGTCTTTTTACCCTTCAGGGGATGAAGTTCCAAAAATTCTACCATTTTTTATTTTTCTGGGTAATTAAAAGCCTAATCAAAAACACCCATATTTACAACTTTAAAAATGACGATTTTTCTATACAAACTTTTATTCCTATTTTAACCCTCAGCCGAAAGGGATGTTATTCAAAAACAGATGATTTTTAATTGAAATCAATGGCCTACATACCAATTTTTATACTTCTTAATCCAGAAATGACGAAGTTTAGAAGCCTAATTACCAACTCCTATATTAACAACATTAAAATGTAACGATTTTTTGATACAAACTTTTATCCTCATTTCTAACTCCCAAGTGATGAAATTTTAAAAATGTTAAGACAGATAATTTTTAATCGTAATTAATATCCTACATAACAATTTCCATACTTTTAAATCCAGAAATGACGAAGTTCCATACAAAGTTTTAATAACTTTCTTTACAGTATATGACATCCGAGAAACTTAGAAATGAAGACAACTTAAAATGACTTCTTAAAGTTATGCTGTAATACGAAAACATTTAAAAATGTCTTTGTATAATTTCTCTGGATTATAAAATTTTGTTTAGTCAGTTTTAAAGATATTTAATGTTATCTCTGTATTATTCTAAACTTAAGTCAAAATTATTATACCAACAAAAACTCTATATAGACCTACCAACAGAGCAAAAAATGTGCTAATTTTTACACCCAAATTTAGCCGGAAACAACCTGTGCCACCTTTTAAAACAAGGTAAATAAATGAAAACCTCGGGTTTGTCCCCAGCGAATCTGTTTACAATAATTCTTTAAACAATTAAAACTGTAAAAAAGGTATTTTTTTAGTTTTTCGCGTATAACTCAAAAACTATTAAAGATATTGCGATGGTGGTAATGGTACTATTTTAGAGAATTAAAAACCCACAAAATTATTTTTTAATATGCTTTTTGTGAGCATTTCCCGCCGAGAAAATCCGGAAAAACTCCAAAAATTGACCTTTTTTCAAAAAATTATATACCCGTTCGGTTTAAAGATTAAGGAATAATTTTTCGAAAAATGATAGTTAATAATATATAGTTTAACTACGCAAAGAATGGTTTCTGTCGGATTTATAGTTTTCGATTTAGGGCTTATCAAAAATGTAAGGGCTTTTTTTGCGAGGCTCACCGTTTTAAGGCGGAGCAATATATTTTTATTCTGAAAACGGAATATAAAGGTAGAGATCAAAATTTTTCTCTCCATATTTTGGAGTGGGGTGGGAAATTGGTGAAAAAAGTATATGAAATTTGTGCGAAACGCGAAAAACGACGAGCGAAGCGGAGTATAGTAGCGGTAGTGGGGGAGCGAGGCAACGAGGGAGAAATGCATATTAGTCCTGGTAAATCTGTAATTTACCGTAAACGATTTGTAATGTCATGAATCATGATGAAACCTTTTTCTTAAGAAACTGCAAACTGTCGGAAAGAAATAATGGATCCTACAAAAAGGGGTTTTTTAACTTTTAACCCACAAGCATTAAATTATTCCATAAAAAAACGTTTCCCTTAAAGGTTTTTTAAGCCACTAAATCCCAATATAATATTATAAATTATACCCCTAAAACATACATTTTGCAAAAAAAAAGTTTTTTACCATTAAAAACTATATGTAACAATAAAAATGGGGAAAAAACTTTTTTTAGCGAAATGTATAACTTAAGGGTGCCTGTTTTAGTCCTTTTAAACCTTCAAGTATAATTCCCAATGTCATATTCGATTTCAGTGGCCCAAAAAACCTATTAAAGAAATGTTTTTTTAAAATAGTTTTATACTTGGGGGGTAAAAAGGTAAAAAATGGGTTAAAAAAACCTTTTCGAAGGATCCCCTATTTCTTTCCGACAGTTTATAGTTGATCCGTTTCTAAAGAAAATACAAAAGGTTACATCTCGATTACCCGGACTAATATGCATTTTTCCTCCGTTGCCTCGCTCGAAAACTATAAATCCGACAGAAACCATTCTCTGCGTGGTTAAACTACATATTATTATCTATCATTTCCCGAAAATTACTTCTTTATTATTACATTTTATACCGAACGGGGATACGACTTTTTGAAAAAAAGGTCCATTTTTGGAGTTTTTTTTTCGGATTTTCTCGGCGACAAATGTTTGGAGAAAGTTTTTTAAAAAAATTTGTAGGTTTTTTAATTTTCTAAAATAGTTTCATTGACACCATCGCAATATCTCTAGAAGTTTTTGAGTTGTACGCGAAAAACTAAATATTACCTTTGTTTACAGTTTTTATGGTTTAAACCAGGGGTCTCCAAACTTTCCAGCCTTAGGGCCATACTGATTACTCCAGTAAGTTCCGAGGGCCAAAACCATATTATCATTGTTGCCGGTGGTAAAAAGTGAAATAGTCCACTGATGAAAAAAAAAAGTCCGAAAAAGTACACAACGTTTAAAAAAGGCTGCAAATCGGACTAAAGTCCGCAAAACGGCAAAACTGCATATTATTAATTTTCCTGTCATTATCTGTAATTTCTAGATTAGTCGTAGAGTACGAGCCCTGAGGAGTAAGGTGACACGACATCTGGTGGACACAAGCGGAAATAGGTAGTACCTTCTATCGCTAACAGATGGCGCTAATAGCACGTACAGAATAATCTCGTTGGTTCGAGAAAGTTCTGGTGTCTTCCAACCACTTCTAGATGTCAGTAATTGGAATATATAAGAAGGCTAGTGGCGCAACCACAAGTCAGTTCCTATGACACTGTTGTTAAATAAAATATTGCATACCTACGTGTTTGTGCGTGTTTTAGTTTAAGACATCTATATAACAGTATTTTGATTTGAATTGTTGCTTTTGTGTGTGAATTAGTAGTATAGAAAAGAAGCGAAAAATTGATAGTGAATGCAGAAAATTCAAAGATCAGTGGAACATTCAGTATTTCGTAATTGAGTCCAGTAACAAGGCGCTATGTTTGATTTGCAATGAAAGCATAGCCGTTCTCAAAGAATATAACATTAAACGTCATTATGAAACAAAACATTTTCAAAATTACTCAAAATATACAGGAAGTTTGCGGACAGAAAAATTCGAAGCTATGCAGCGCGGATTGAAATCGCAGCAATCTTCATTTACAAAACTCAAAACTGAACAAGAGGCTGCAACTCGTGCCCGCTTTCGTGTGGCTCTTGAAATTGCAAAACGTGGAAAACCATTCACCGATGGAGAAATAATCAAAGAATGCATAATTGCAGTGAATTGTTGAAGAAATGTGCGCTGAAAAGGTAAATTTATTAAAAACTGTCAGTATGTCAGCAAACACTGTGGCTCGAAGGGTAGAAAATATATCCTCTCAACTGTTCGACGAAAATGCACATTTTGGTTTCTTTGGCCTTGGATGAGTCAACGGATGTGTCAGATACTGCTCAGGTGTTGATTTATATTCGAGGAGTAGATAAAAGCTATGAAGTGCACGAAGAACTTCTTGACATGTATAGTATTCATGGCACAACTACTGGTACAGATATTTTTAAAGGAGTTGAAATGGTCATTAATCAAAAGAACCTTCGACGGAAAAACTTGAAATGTATTACAACTGATGGAGGCAAATACATGAGTGGGAAAGATAAAGGAGTGGCCTCTCTTGTGTCAAAGGCTGTAGAAAATGATGGTGGTTCAAAACCACTAGTCTTACATTGTATCATTCATCAACAGTCTTTGTGCGGAAAATGTTTGGATATGTCTGACGTTCTGAAACCAGTCATATCAACTGTTAATTTTATCAGATCTTTTGGGCTGAATCACCGACAATTCCGACAATTTATTGAAAAGACTGACTATTGGAGAAACTGACTTACCTTATCATACTGCCGTACGCTGGCTTAGTTGTGGGAGTCCTTCAGCGCTTTTTGAACTTCGAGCAGTGATCGAAATTTTTTTGAATGAAAAAACATCGCCTCTTACTGAATTACAAAACAACGCATGGCTGTGGAAGTTAGCATTCTATGTTGACAAAACATGTGAACGAACTGAACTTGGGATTGCAAGGAGAAAACAAGCATCTTCCTGATTTATACACTAATATCAAATCATTCCGGAAGAAACTGAGACTGTTTCAATCACAACTGCGAAGTAAATGTTTTTCACATTTTAAAACATGTAAAATATTCAGCCACACTACTGAGACTGAGTTTCCTATCGATTTTGCAATCGAAACTTTGAGTGTTTTGAAGATAAATTTTGATACTCGTTTCTCGGACTTTGATGAAAGTATGGAAACAAAACTATTAAAAACTCTTTTGTTCGAAATATCTCAAAAATAATTATAAAAATAAAATTAAAATATTAAAAGTGTATCTTAAAAAAACTGCTTAGAATTTAATTTTTAGTCGATGTGCAAGCTCTCCGAAGACCAAAATTTTGGATAACTTTTTGCAATAAAATTAGATCAATGACATCTATGCAGCCTTCGCTTGAAAAGGTTTATTCAAAGAGTGATCCAACGGTTAGCATGGATTTGTACTATTGATAAAAAAATAATTTTATGAGAAACACCAGAAAAATTTATTGTATCTAAAAGTTTAATATATAGTAATTATATATGAAAAATATTATCATTCATATGACTTAAAATTTTGGATAACGTTTTGCAATACAATTAGATCAATGACATCTATGGTAGCTCGAATATTGTTTTTCAATTATTGAAGTGTTTGTGAGTTATTAGTACACACTTTGTTTTTCAGATAACCCTAAAGAAAGTAATCCAAAGGTTTAAGATCACAGGATCTTGGGGGCCAATTTACATCAGATTTTCTGGAGATGATGCGACTATCGAATAACGAGCGCAATAAAGCGATTGTGCGAATCTACGGCGTTGTAAATGGTCCAAAGTTTGCTAAGTTAATTGGACTTTGTAAGAATAAAAATTAAGGTCCTTCGATAAAATCCATTGCATAGTGCCATAAGTCGCACGCATTGAGGTGCTTGCTTGTTCAAGCATATTTTTACACACGGCAGCCATATTTTGATCTGAACGAGCTGGACAAGTATGCTGATACTTTTTACGACCTTTCACCGATCCAGTCTCTTCAAATCGTCACACTATTATTTTGACCGAAGTAATCTTGAATTTTACGAAATGTCTTTTTAAGAGTGCATTTACACTACACCTTAGGGGTCGGGCGAAAGGACGCGGAGACGGTGGGCGGAGACTAACAAACTCCCACTACCACAATTTTCGTATGGCCGCATTAAAAATTAGTGATGGGCAGAATCGAATACTTTAGAGAATCGAATACTACAGAATCGAGTACAACTTGGAATCGAATACTTGAATGAGTACTAAGTACTGATACTGATAACTGAATGTTAAATAAATGTATTTGTTATATTTATTATGTTTTTGCTATATATCTTTAATAATGTGTTCTGTTGTTTAAATTGAATGTATGAATCGCATTAAAACAAGAACCATAACTAATAGGTTTCATTCAAAACATTGAATCAGCTCCTTCTATGTCTTCTCCAAATCTGCGTGCCGACAAAAAGGGTTCCTCTTATGTAAACAATAATAAAATATAAAAAAGCCACTGCAAAAAATGCCGGCGTATTTCTTTGAGTTCTCTATCTCTGTCTATGACGCACACCGCCGGCCGCCAGGATTGATTAAAATCCAAATTCTGTTGCGTTGGGAAATAATCTGAAATAAAATCGACCGATGTTTGTTCTCGATTCCCATGAAATTCGGTTCGGTGCCTTGAGTACTAAGTACAGCTAGAGATTACAGAATACTAGTTTACTACTGAATTGAATAAAATTTAAAGTACCGGAATCGATTCCATACTGAACCCAAGACCTAAGTAGTCGAGTACTTTCGATTCTCTTAGGAATCGAATACTACTCGATTCCTATATTCGAGTACTCCCATCACTAATAAAAATATTATATTTTATTTAGGTTCTTCCAAATTCGGTGTATCGATGCGATGTTGTTTCCGATTGCAAGCCTACAGGAGATAACGTTTTTCGGTAACCGTTTTTCACTTAAATGACATAAATTATACACCATTTTAAAGATAAGGAAATAATCTATGCCTCTGCTGTAACGGATTTTTGAAATATGAGTCGATTTAAGAGAAAATAGTATCTAAACATAACCGATTTTAGGGTGACTTTCACTCAAGGAAATATTAAAAACTAAATCCAAATGTAAAAGACTATTACAGCAGAAGCCTAGATTTAAGTATTGGCATTCATATAGTTTTTGAAAATTATCAATAACTTACACCGTTTTTGAGAAAACATTATGCTTGAAATCCCAAATTGGATCCAATTTTCGCGGCGCGAATGGACTCTAACGAAAGATCATTTTCGTAGTATGTTTAAATAACTTTTACACGTTGTGCAGTTGAAAAAAACACCATTATTTCAATTGCCACAGTCTATTAATGACATCTATCAAAAAATATTTTGATGGCAAAGCGATATATGTTTGATAACGACAATGAACATCCACGCTAACTGTTTAGTCCACAGTACAGGTTCCCCCTGGCAAGTTGATTACCACATACTTTATAATTCGTGAGAAACTTCGTTTCGACGAGTCTACCACACTTTTCCTCTGCGACTTTTCTCGATTCTTCCGCTTTTCCGCTCGAAAAAGCTCCTATATTATGGCGATTTCACAAGGTTCTAAAAAGTCACGACCACAACTTTTTTTTTTAGCTTAAGTTACTGGAAATTTTGTTAAAAATGTGAATTTAAACTTATCCGACAAAAATTTGTCCGACTTTTTCATGTCTACCGCTCGAAACATGCCCAAATGACAGGGTATTAAAAACCGATCACCACATAGGTAATTTTTGGTAAAATTGATTTATAAAATAATATCCTATGGTTGTCCGACAAATTTCAAGCCGCATTTTTTCAGTCCGACAGCTAGAAATTGGAATTTTGACTGGGTATAAAAAATCGTTTACCACATGTCGGACAAAAATAAGACACGAAAGAAAAGTATTTTAAAAAAAAAATATATTTCCGACAAATATATCCCAAATCGTTAGTCCGATATATATATATTATATATATATATATATATAAATATGTATATATATATATATATATATATAATATATATATATATATATATATATATATATATATATATATATATATATATATATATATATATATATATATATATATATATATATATATATATATATATATATATATATATATATATATATATATATATATATATTCAAGAAAGAAAAATTGTTGTCACCAAACCGTCGTAATGTTTACTTTTAACCCTCATTTGTTTTTTTTTTTCATGAGTATCCGCGATAATTTTAGTAGGTTTTTTAATGATGTCTTTTAATTTGTACAGTTTCTAATAAATATATAAAATACATTTTTGCAGTTTAAAAGAGCGTTTTTTAATATGCATTTTATCATTACTAATGTTTTATCTTTTTAAAAAGAATGTTTGTAAAATTTTAATAACGTTGCAACACACATGAAGTTTGTGATTCCTTAAAAAATTAAAAATCTTTGTTAATTACACAAATATGCTTGAATTTGAACAAAATTATGCGAAATTAATTTGATTTAAAATAAATTATGAGAGTGTTTAAGGTAAATAAAAAATAGAAAAATTTTAAAGGTTTTTCAAAAAAAAAAAACAAAAAAATCTTAGGAGGCCATGTTTTGGTATTGAGGCATAACTTTTAATTCTGAACTTTTCTTTATAACCTTTTGCTGAATTTTTTTAAATAAGGGTATTTTACTTCTGTACAATTTTTATATTTTTTGACCTACCCTGTACTTAACCCGAGACAGTTAAAGTGTACGTTGCATTGTTGTTACCATAGAAACTTTTGTGAACCTGATTTCCAATGAAAAGGTGTTAATCTAGGATCCGTGTTTTAATACGAGGTGTTACGGAACACTGCAAAAATTATGTTTATGTCGTTTTTATTACTTCTGAAGGTAAAGGCGGACATAATTGTGGACGGTTATCACTATTTCACAATAAATTTAAAAGAAAAAAAAGTGAAAATTGGTTTGTGGTCAACGATTTTTATACCCCGTCAAAATTCCAATTTCCAGCTGTCGGACTGAAAAAATGCGGCTTAAAATTTGTCGGACAAACATAAAATGGTATTTTATAAATTATTTACAATTGATTTTACCTAAAATTACCTATGTGGTATCGGTTTTCAATACCCTGTCATTTGGGCATGTTTCAAGCGGTAGACATGAAAAAGTCGGACAAATTTTTGTCGGACAAGTTTAAATTCACATTTTCAACAAAATTTGCAGTAACTTTAGCTAAAAAAAAGTTGTGGTTGTGACTTTTTAGAACCTTGGAAAATCGCCATAATATAGGGCTTTTTCGAGCGGAAAAGCAGAGGAATCGAGAAAAGTCATAGAGGAAAAGTGTGGTAGACTCGTTGATAGACTCGTCGAAACGAAGTTCCTCACGAATTATAAAGTATGTGGTAATCAACTTGCCAGGGGAGGCCTGTACTGTGGACTAGTTGGATCACCCACTAGAAATCGAATGGCTGAAAATATTCTATGGTTATTTAAACTTTTATTTAGATTCTCGATTTAGAAACCGTGACGAGTTGGCCATTTTAGCAAGTATTTTTATGTTCAGCGGGTAAAAAACATGAAAAGCACATTTTTTCAGACGCGTACGTGATCTGTCACATGCTCTTTAGTATAGCCCTCTGTCTATTAATATTTTTATATTTTGGGCTGTTAACTTCGGATTTTGCTGTTGCTAGCCTGAATTTTAAGTGGAGGGAAACCAAATGGGGTCTTTATTCAATTATTTTTTGTCCTGCTGGATTTATATTTAATGGTAAATCTATTAGGCCAAAACCTAAATCTGATTTGTACAATATATAAACGGGCGCAATTTTACCTACTAACAATTAGTCAAATATGTATTAAAAACCACCTAACTGGAAAATGCTCCTTAAGGAGGTTATAGTCAAGGCGTCAAGTTTTTTAAATTCTTATGGGTTTCCATAGGATAAATTAAGTTAAGTTTTAAATTTAAACAATTTTAAAACATTCTCTTTTTAATATGCACTTGGTTCTCCTATTAAAATAAAAATATAAAATATCAATTTTGTATATATTTTCTGGCTACCTAAAAAACATTTGAGAAAATAATTTGAACTGAAACAAAATAGATAAGACGTCAAAATTAAAGGACGTCCTATTTATTGGTTCATTTTCTTAATTCGTTTTTTAGTTCCGTATGCTCCGGGCACATTGGGGATTGGGGTCATTTAACCATCTCCTCATCTCCTCAGGATAAGGGTGTTTTGTTCAGCTTAACGAAACAGTGTTGCTGCGTCTGCTATTCCACTCTAATCTCTGATGTTAAGCAACCAGGAGTGCTGTTTTCTACCAGGTCCTCGGCGACCATCAATATTTCAAATACAGTTCACCACGAAATATATGACCCAAATAATGTTTCACGATATTCATGAGTTGCCTTTCGGTACCTGCTGTTCTGAGTACTTCATCAATGGTAGTGTGATCGGTCTACGATATCCTTAACAGCCTTCGTAGGGTCCACATTTCTAAAGCAGAGAAATAGAAGGGGGGAGAAAGCGCTTCGACCACTGCGCATCCAATTTTACGAGGACGGCATGTGAGCCGCCATGGTTGCTTCTACTTGTCAAATGAAAATTGACATTTGTTTTGTTTTCTTTGTTGTTCTCATGGAATAAAAAGGGTTGTCGTATAAACAAGAGTTTTTCGTAAATGTTTTGTTTACTTTTTGGATTAGATTTGGCTTAGTATCTTTCGTTTTATTTTAGTTAAGTGTTCCGTTTATAATGCTTTAGTTTAGTTTAATAAACTATGTCTTGTTGCGTGAGCGTACAGCAGAAGATATTATTTTCGTTTGTAAGTACCCCATTTTATATAGTAAAAATATTTTATTGGGTAAATAAAAACCTAGAAAAATTAAAGCTAACATAGTTTAATTGTAATTTTATAAGATAACATACATTATAATAGTTTAGGTCTCTTGATTTTTGCATACTTGCAGGCACAACAAAATTTACATGTAATATTTTAATTTTAGATTTCCCAAAGAGGAAGTTTTGGTTAAAAAATGATTGAGTATACCACAAATAAACAATTGGTCAGCTAGCAGATACATTTGTTTAAAACAGTTCCTGGATAGTGAACATATAGGACAAGGAAACATTTTAAGACAAAATGTTATACTTTTGCTTTTTTTTTGGATGGCATTTCCACCTAAGTACCCACCAATTATCACCAATTCCATGGCGAAACACCATACCATAACTATTCAAGGGGAAGGAATAAGAAATAAGTTAACCAAATTGATTCCATTTAATGGTCAATAAAACCTATTAATAAAAATATCTTGTTTTATTGTTAACCCAATAGTTTAAGCAAACTAACCTACCAGATTAAGTGTAAGAATGTCACTTTTCTATTCCTCAGAGGGAGAGTGTGAACTTGCCCATGATTGTGTCTATATAACTATTATTATGGTATCTTAGTATTGGCAATTGCCACATATTAATCATTCAAATTGTCTCTGCAGCAGCATAAATATAAACTAATTATGAAATAATTTGTTCAATTAGAATGTGTGTGCGATCTACAATATTTAAACATCGATAAAAATTATCTTAAATTATACAATACAATAAGAATAGTTTAACAGGAAACAGAAATTTATGTTTGCAATTTTACAATATTAATTGTCAAAAAAACCTTTTCTCCACTAAAAATTATTTTAAGAAATTTGAGAAAATAAGCTACAAAGGCAAGGACTATGTCTGGTTGTATTCTGAAAACTAAAAAAAAAGGAGTATAGGTATTAAAAAAAGAGTATCATAAGAAAAAGATATGTGAATGGCAGCTGACCTGAGCATTGTTTAAAATGGTATAGGTAAACAAAACGAGTGGCATAAGTTAAGAGGTTAGTATCATCAAAGTGCATATAAAAATTAATATATATCCAAAACCATTTTAATTTAATTTTTTATTTACAAACAAGATTATGACATGACAAGCACAAATGATGACAAATGACAAGCGAAAGCAACCATGGCGGCGCCCTATATTAGACTTTTCGCGCAGATTGAAGCGCTTTCTCCTCTTCTCTATTTCTCTGTTCTAAAGCTTCTATGCGATTTATTGATCTTACTTTAACAGACCACGTTTCAGCGCCGTACAGTAGCACGGGCCATATGTAACATTTAACAACTCTAAGTCGCTTATTATTAATGAGAGCAACCAGACACCTGAACCTGAAAACCTCCTCAGTATTTCCGTTAATTACGATGCGGGGAACCACGGTCTGTCTACCAATCCCCACGACTTTTGTTTTTAATATATTAATATTTAACCCGTTTTTTTTCCATGGGCATTTATTCTGTTAAATAGAATTTGTAGTTCTTTGACCGTACTTGCTATAACGACTGTATTGTCGGCGTATCTTAAGTTATGTAGGGGTCTGCCTTTGATTTTAATTCCCATTAATTCAGCTTCCAAGGCTTACTGGAATATCTTTTCCACGTATATGTTGAAAAGTAGAGGCGACAAAATACATCCCTGCCGAACACCCTTTAAGACACTAAATGGTTCACATTTAGCAAAATTAAATTAATAATTTTCTTTAAAAAATAAAGTTCTTTCATTTCACTTTAAACCTCTCTTATTGATATAACTTTCCTTCAACACACACATTAAAAATCATGGCTGATTATCTAAGCCAATAAATCGGAAAAAAAACTTTGTCACGCATCGATCGTCTGCGCATCAATTGGTTAGCCGGGTCACATGATCATGCTCTAGCTTGCAGAGGATGGGAGTAGGGTTGCCGCGAGACACGAGATACGAGACGTCTCGTCTCGTCTCGTCTTCGAAGTCATTTTGTCTCGTCTCGAGAGCATTTTGTCTCGAATTTCGAGACGAGACGAGACGAGATAAAATCCTTCGAGACAAGGTCGAGACGAGACGAGACGAGACATCTCGAAAAATTTTAATAACTAAAACTAACAATATATTTTAGTTTTTTTTAGAATTATACAGGTTGTTTAAGATTTAGTGTTACAAACTTGACAGCAGTTGGATCTTGCAAAAATAAGTTTTATAAACATAGGTCAGAAATGCACTTTCAGAAATACAGGGTGTTAAAAAAAGAAGCTAAAATTAATTGCTTTAAAAAGTATATCACCCTGTGGTTTTATAATTTTTTAATTATTTTGAATATTTCACCATGTACATATTTTCCCATAAGGAAGTGGTATTATGGAAAAATTACGGGAAATTCCAGGTCGTCTAGGCAACGTGATTTTTTCCATTACTGTCAAATTGACAGTACGAAATTTTTAAATAATAATGACGGTTTGTTAAATTAATATTTAATTTTAAGATAATAAACTTTATCTACTTTTTGATTCGTGAAATATTCCCCTAATACCGCTCGTGCTTTAAAATTAACCAGACATTTTTACTCATGGGTATTTTTAAAAATTTCACTGTCCCTCAGACTCGTGAAATTATAAAAAAACAGCTATCGTAAAAAATGTTCGGTAATTTTTAAGCACTGTGGTATTACCCCAGATAAAACAACTTAAAATACAACTATTTTGTCTCCTGATTTTTTTTTTAAAATTTTTCTTTTTTTTCAAGAAAAAATTAAAACCGATTCTTTTTTTATACCCTTTTAAAAGTAAGTTTTAATTTGTCTCTCGAAAAAAACTTAAATAACGAAAAAGTTGTTTTTTAAGTTGTTTTATCAAAATAATTGTTTTAAAAAAATTATGTACAATAAAAGCTTTCTTTTTAAATTTAGGACCCTCGTATTTCCAATTTCGAAACGATGCATATCCGGATTTATGTTTATAGAGACATTTTGCAAAATCCAACTGCTGTTAAAGATTTTAAAACTATTGCTCAAACACCCTGTATAATTATAAGAAAAATTTCTAGAAAACATTTTACCTGGGTTTTGTAATAGAGTTTATGACTTATGTTTCATTATTTTTAGATTTTTTTTTCTATTTTGTGGACATTTTTATGTCACTTATATGTTCTATATTTTTATTTTAAATAAAAAAACAAGTTATTAGCTTCATTATTTTATTTTTAGTTGCATATTGTGGGTGTCCGTAAATCTAAAATCACCAATTTTTCGAGACAACTACCAATTTTAAGAAAAGCTCAATCACATCAACTTTTCTTTACAAGGATTGTTATAAAAAAAATATAAGCATTTATACAGGGTGTTCCATTTTTAAAAAATATTAATTCATCTTCTTACTTCTTACAAGCTTCAAAAAACAAGAATGAACTAAGGAAAATTCAAAACATTTTAAAAAGGCAACCGCTCTATAGATCTTTAAATAGTAAAACATGCAAGAAACCCCGAATAAAACGGTGTGTCGGCAAAGTATAAGGTGCGCGGCGGCACTTTTTGATGCCTATGCAGAGGGTTGTTTTTGAATGTTTTTCTGTTACTTTTTGCCGCTATTATGTTTTAAAAGTTTTAATTTAAACTGAAAAACAATGCATCCTCCTTAAACATACATATTGCTTGCAGCAGATTTTGCAATTAGTTTGTAGGTATATAGTGTACAGGGTGAGTCAACGATGGCGAGGAGTAAGAATTTAATGCCTTGAATATAAGATGTGTAGATAATTTCTTAGTAAGTATTAGGTATATGGTTAAATAGTATGTTAAATTTTAACGATATTTTGAATTGACAGGCACGCTCATAAAGTGTTAGGGTGCTACAACATATTTTTTTTAAAATTTAAAATAGAATACCTTATACCTACTCAATTTTTACAGTTTTGGATTAATATTTATTTAATTCTAGAAATTCTATACCATACTTTACATTCTATACCAGAAAGTTACGTATGTATAAGAATATTGCCATTTAGGATAGTTTCTGTATACTTAATTATTATGGAAAAAGTTAAAAATTGGTAAAAAATGAGAATGAACATTTTTAGAATTAAACATTGGAATTAATAAAGTAATGATAAAATATGTGTGTTCCATTTAAAAATATGTCTTTTTATCACCATCTTGTGCCCTGTGCAGACATAAAAATTAGTTTAAAATGTGTAACATGTACCTAAAAATAAAAGTCGACGGGGTCCAAGCATTTTTATAAAACTTCCGATCTTATTTTTATTAAAATTATCCGTACATTACTACTGCACTGTATATATGAAATTAATTTAATTGAAAAAACCAAAACAACTCGAGACAAACGAGACGAGACGAGACAAAACGTTTGTCTCGTCTCGTCTCGACCCTTGTCTCGTCTCGTCTCGAAATATATTATTCGAAATTGAGACGAGACGAGACAAGGCTTTATCTCGTCTCGTCTCGTCTCGTCTCCGGCAACTCTAGATGGGAGAATTTGCTATCCATGTCCTCAAGACCGTCGCTCCTTATTTAAAAAAGAGATCGCTCATAAAAATATATTCTCCGATTAAGCATTTTTCTTCTTTTCCAAGAAAAATCTATTCAAACAAATAAAAATTGCAATTAAGTTTTTCTTCTAATCAAGTATAAAGAAAATATGTATTCTTCAGTGAACTTCGAAAAATGCTGTCAGCGTAAAGTGCCAGAAGTGATGGAAAGCTTTATACCGTTTTTTTTTATTAAAAAATACGAGTAAACATTAAAAATATTAGATTTATACACCGAAGAATCGTGTGGTAAAGTATATATAGTAGTAAATCGGAAATATAAAATAAACATTACAGTCCAAATGTTGGCTTTTCAGTTTTGGATGTATGGAGTAAAATACACCCCTACAAGCGTTTCTTACTACCTTTAATAGATTTAAAAAATGTAAAAAGATATCTGATATTACCATTTTTACCAAAACAAGTCTAATAATTGTAATTTCAATTTGGCCGCCATTATTTTTCAAGCAAGTCCGGTAGCCTCAATTAAATTTTTTAAAACTTACAATTAGCAGAGGGTAAAGCCTGGAATATTCAACACCGTCGCGGTTGCGATGACAATACGACGACGCACAGTGGCATGATACGAGTTAGACTGTTTCAAAAATGGCTACGGAACACTCAGCTTCGCTGAATTTCATTTTTTTTTTATGAAAAGTTCATGAAATATAAAAAAGATTATCGGAGCCCGTTTTTGATTTTTTTTTTTTAAATTCTGCCCCAATTTAAATAAGTGGCAACTGAAATTTTGAGTCATTTGGTAAAACCTAGTTTTAGTCAGAGCTGTCGGAATTACTTTTAAAGTTTAAATTTAATAACCAATTTTACTTCTTGGGATTAAAATGAATGGGGTTACTAAACAAAATTTTTTAAAAATATCCACATAATTTAAAACCAAAAATAATATTGTGCACAACCCAATTTAATTACCACATATTTTTAAACCGTTCGAACAAATAAAATATTTTTCCTAAATGCCTCACATGCCCCATGCTTTTTATATTAAACCCTTTTTCTTTGGAAGTCTGAATTTTAAATGACTTATAATAAAAATTTTTACTGTTTTTAACACCCCAAAATATTTAACACAAAAATAAAAAAAACGGTGGAAAATAAAACTAAAAAAACATAACAAAAAAATTTTCCGGTCAAAGAGGCCGCCTTCTTCAAAGCTTTTCCCCTCAAAATGAAGCTTTTTCAGGAAAAATAATAATTTGATTTGGGTTTTAAATTTAATTGTTTAAATTTAAAATTGAAAATTTCATAAGGACCTTGAATTTAAGACTAAAACAATTTCAACCAATTTAATTATCTCTTAACCTGATAACCAAAAATAAATTAATTTTTCCTTTAACTGACTTAATTAAATTTAATCCAAATTCTGAAAAATAAAAACGATTTTTGAATTATTTTTTTAACTTTAAAATTTATTTCCTTTACTTGCATTTTCAAACCCCTTGTTTCAAAGGGTTTTACACGGTGAATTTAATGGAATTTAAAAATTAAAAAAAGGGTGGCGGATTTCAAAATAAATAGATCCAAATTTTTGAAAACCTAAACCTGGAAAATCGAAAACATTTAAGGAATTTTCTTTTAATCAAAGAAATTGGGTTTGAAATAAAAAAAATAATTTTTTAATGGCTAATCGAAGAAACCCAAAATAAATAAAAATTTAAAAACATAAAATAGGAAAAATATTGATAAAACATTTTACCAGGGGTTTTCGTAGTCACTAATCACTGAACATGAGGGGAAAATTTTGAAAAATTTAAATCAAGATGGGGATTGACCCACACAGTTATAGTTTTTTGGGTTTTTTCAATAACCATATATAAATATAATGTGTAAAGGGGAATGAGGGGATCTTGAAACCAAACGTTAATAGAAACTTTGGGATGGAAATTTTAGAACCCAATCCTGTTTAATAATGTTTTATCATTAGTTTTTTAAAATTTAAAAAACCCACATGCTTTTTTGGGGAAATCACATTTTTTTTTATAAGGGAAAATTTTTCAAATCTGTAAAACCTTCTTCAAATAACTTTTTTAAAAATATATGAGTGGTCAAATTTTACGTTTGGTTTTTAGAATCATCATCAACTTATTTTTTCATATGGACGCCATATTGATTTTACGAACCAAATAGGCTTTTTATTCTGATTTAACAATGAAAGAACGTTATAATTAAGAGTTTTATAACCTCTTTTATTCAAAAAACAAATATTTTCAGTTGGCCTTGATTTGGGGAACGTCATTTTTTTAAAACAAAAAATATTAGTTTTTTGCAAAATAGATAAGCTGAACAGAATTTTAAGAAATGGGTTAGCGAACATAGCTATAACTGTTAATATGTTACAAGAAAAAAATGAAAGTTTTAATGAAAAAAGAAAGTTGATGAACCATCACAACTTTACTTTTTTTTCTTATAGGCCCATTTGGATTTTTTGCAGCCAAATAGTGGTTTTTATCCTATTTTAACAAGATAAAAGGTTATAGTTTGGGAGTTTATAACATTCCGGCAAGCATCTGCGTATTAAATTCTTTTTTAAATTTTTTAAAGGGGTAATATTTAAAGAAATACTTGATATTTTGCAACGTTATTTCCAAAGCAATAGAAATGTTAATATAGCTGCGCAAACGTATTTCCACAATTTTCCTGAAAGGCAGCATCCTAAACTAACATACTTTCGAAAACTGGTTACAAATTTGCTTAAATTTTAAAGAAAATCAAACATCTTCAGCCAGGGATGTTGATAGAAAATTCCACATACCTAAGTAAACCATTCATAGCGTAGTAGGACTATTTAAAAAAATATCGTTAATATGTTGAAAAATATGGACAACATTTTAAATTTTAGGTCGTTATTTTACATCTTCATTTTAGTAGGAATATTAGTTTAGCCACTTTTCATTGTTTTTGTTTTCACTTGTTTCAATTAACTTGTTACGTGTAGTTTTGTTGTAACACGGTATTAACGTTATAGCTATAAAATATCTGTTTAGCTTATCTATTTTGCAAATTACTAATATTTTATTGTGTACAAAAAAAATGACGTTCGCCGGAATCAAGGCCAACTGAGAAAATATTTGTTTTTTAAAAATGAGGTATAAACTTTAAATTATACATGTATACATTGTTGAAATCAAATAAAAAGCACTATTTGGCACAAAAACAATGTTGCTCCAATGAAAATAAAGTTGATGATGATTCTAAAAACCCGAAACGTAGAAAATAAAAATTGACTACTCGATCAATTCTACGAAAAAGTTTAAAAGAAGTTTTTACAGATTTGAAAAATTTTCACCATAAAAAATAGGCCGATTTTCGAAAATGCATGTTTCGGGTTTTTTCAAAATTTATCAAAAACCTTAATAGATAAAACCATGTAGTAAACGGGATTAGCTTACTAACATAGATGTCCAAAACTTTCCCCATTTAACCGATTTTCTATCTATCGTGGTTTCCAAGATCCCCATACATTCCCCACCAATTTGGGACACACTGTATATTAATCATATAAATGTTTTCTTCAATTGCAATAATAAGTCGGTAATGTATCCCATATTTTTTTTTAGTTATTATAATTTTTTTTGTAACACGCGGCGTAATTTTAATATGCTGTAACCAACTGCCTTCTAATTATATTTTCTATTATTTTTATTCTAAATATTGTAAATAGAAAAACATTTATAGCATATTCTTCGTATATTTAGTGTTTTTCAATTTAGGTACGCGCCGCCGCCGTTTTAAACACGCATTCTTCGATTTTAATTTTTTTAATTTCGACCTCAGATACATGATAAGTGACCACAAATACCCATGAGTAAAATGTTTCATCCATATTCCCCGTATTTTAAGTGTTTTTCTTAACCCACTATTTAAGATCCGCCATCTGGGATTTAGATTTTTTCAAATTTCGACCTCATATTCGTGAAAACCATCGAGTAACAATATTCAGGCCAAAATATCGAGTAAAGATATGCTTTACCCAAAGATTCAAAATTTCAGTTGCCACTATTTCAAATTAGGGCAAAATTTTAAAGAAAATCTCAAAAAAGGGCTCCGACAATCTTTCAAATTTCATGAGCTGTTCATAAAAATAAATTCGGTGAGGCTGAGCTTCTGTAGCCATTTTTGAAACAGTCTACCTCGTATCATGCCACTCTGCCACCCTTCAACCCATGTCCATGTGTTTTAGTCTCAGAAGTAAGTTGAAAGTGGTGAAAAATAGGGATAGTGCTCCTGAAAATAGTGCGATAGCTCCCATCCAGAATAATCTCTAGACAAATGTATTGAAAGCGTTTATTAGCATAAAGAAAATTGCAAAAACACTAAAATCTTGGACTTCCATTGTCTTTATTTGTTAATTGATACACAACGTTTCGGTTAGTGATGTATCTCCAACCGTTTTCAAGTGATAACTAATACTATTCTTAAAAGATTCGACCTTATATACTATCCGTTGTTCACCGAATCTTGACCGACTTGTCACGGTTCAGCAACGGCAGCCAGATATTCGGAATGTTTACACAAGGTTTAGTAAATACATTTTGATTGTTTGCAATTATTATAGCTTCTTTAAATTTTCTTTTCTTCCAGTGGGGTTCTTTATGAATGATTTTTGCCTCCGACCATTGTATACGGTGTTGTTTTGACCATGCGTGTTCGGCAATCCCTGATTTCGACGTTTCACCTCGTTCCATATGTTTTTTGTGTTCTTTAACTCTAACTTATAGTGGTCTTTTTGTTTCCCCGATCTATACTTCACCACATTCACAAGGAATTTGGTAGATACAGTCATTTTTTGAAACATTGTTGTCTGATCTCGTCTTAGTAAGAATACTTCTCAGAGTGGTTTGGGATTTAAATGCTGTTTAAATATTATACCTATTCGCTATTCTGCGGATCTTTTCTGAAGTTCCAGCGGCAGTGTGATGGAGTTGTTGGAGCTGTGCCTCCGTAGTTCTTACTTTCAAGTGAAAGATAAGTACTATGCGCAGGACGATGGACTTCCCATGGGTTCATCGCTCTCTCCAGTGGTAGCAAACATTTACATGGAATGGTTTGAGGAACACGCAATTAATACTGCACTAATCAAACCTAAAGTGTGGCTACGATATGTTGACGATACTTTTATTGTATGGACCGGTAATGACGAAGAACTGGAAGGTTTCTTAGAACATCTAAATTGTCTTGGACCCTGTATCAAATTCACAATGGAGAAGGAACAAAATTCGGCTCTACCTTTTTTCGACATTTTAGTCAAATGAAATAATGGACATATATATATATACCTCGGTATACAGAAAACCTACCCACACTGGACAATATTTACACCAGAATTCCAATTATTCTAACGAAACAAAGCGAGGAGTCATACGTACCCTATATAACCGCGCGGTGACCTTATGCAACAGTAAGGTATCTCTGCAAGCCGAAATAAGTAATATAACTAGGGATCTCAAGCAAAACGGCTACAGTAAGAGATTGGTTAAGGAAACAATCGATAAATATCAAGACAAGACAAAGAACCCTAATTTGAACAAGACTTTACAGGACCAAATATTTATGACTATTCCGTATATTAAAGGAACTTCAGAAAAGATCCGCAGAATAGCGAATAGGTATAATATTAAAACAGCATTTAAATCCCAAACCACTCTGAGAAGTATTCTTACTAAGACGAGACCGGACAACAATGTTTCAAAAAATGACTGTATCTACCAAATTCCCTGTGAATGTGGTGAGGTATACATCGGAGAAACAAAGAGACCACTTGAAGTTAGAGTTAAAGAACACAAAAAAACAAACGGAAAGAGGTGAAACGTCAAAATCAGGGATTGCCGAACACGCATGGTCAAAAAACAACACCGTATACAATGGTCGGAAGCAAAAATTATTCATAAAGATACCCACTGGAAGAAAAGAAAATTTAAAGAAGCTGTAATAATTGCAAACAATAAAAATGTATTTAGCAAACCTTGTGTAGACATTCCGAATATCGGCCGTTTCTGACCGTGACAAGTCGGTCAGCTTCGTGAAACAACGAGTATACAGTATAGGTTCCGTGCACAAAATTTTGAAAAAGAATAAGTTTTTCCATACAAAATACAAATTCTTCATGAACTCAACGAAGACGATTATGATAGAATAATAGAATTTTGCGAATCAATGTGCCAGCGAATTGACGAAGACCCCCATTTGATCAAAAAAATCTGCTTTTCTGACGAATCAACTTTCTTCTTAAATGGAATTCTTAATAGACATAACTGCAGATATTGGGATAATGAAAATCCGCATATTTCAGGAAGGACATACTCAATTTCCAGAGAAGATCAACGTTTGGGCAGGTATTTATGGAAACGAAATTATCGGGCCATTCTTTCTGGAAGAAAATTTAACTGGGGGAACTGTATCTGAACCTTTTTGGGAAAAAGCGATATACCCCACTATCGTCCAATCTTTTTGGGAAAAACAGGTGGATGAAAATGGTGTTTGGGAACTCAGTGAAAATAATTTTCATTTCCAGCAAGATGGAGCCCTCCCACTATGATTTAGCAGTTCGACAGTGGCTCAATGAACAGTTTCCAGGCACATGGATAGGCAGACGAGGTGCCATCGAATGGCAGCACGGTCTCCAGACTTAACTCCTCTGGACTTTTTTTTCTGGGGTTATTTAAAAAATAAAGTGTACAAAACGCCACCTCAAATATTCAAGAACTTAAATGTAGAATTACACTAGAATGCAGAGGTATTACCAGACAAACTTTCGCCAACGTTCGCGAAGAATTTCAAACAGACTTTATTATTGTCTCGCCAATAACGGTGCACATTTTGAGCATTTGATAAAATAAATTATTTGAACACGATAAACTAATTAACACATTTTTACTTCTAAGCTTCTACGTCATCGATTTAAAGTTTCTTAGACTGTTGGATAGCAAATTTCATGCGTTACAATGATATGTCACACTATGGGGGTTGCCATTTGACATATGAAAGTGAGGTTAACTGAGGTTAGGAGGTGACCGAAAAATTTTATCAAATACGAAATTAAACTTCCCCCTGTATATCTAAATCGACCTGTTTCTTTGTTTTTTTTGGTGAGTGTTTTTTTTAAAGATATTTAGGGTGGTTCGTTTTGAAATGAAAGCACTGTATAAGGTCGTAGCTTTTAAGGATAGTTTTAGTTATCACTTGAAAACGGTTGGAGATACATCACTAACCGAAACGTTGTGTATCAATTAACAAATAAAGACAATGGATGTCCAAGAATTTAGTGTTATTGAAACCATAACATTGTCTAACACTTATAAAGAAAAATTGCAAAAGTTATAAAAAAATTAAGATGAAAAAAGATGTTTTGATTTTCGCCGATCTCTCATAAACTAGTAATATTTAAGAAATTTTAAAAAAGCTCCTTAAAGGGAAGGCAATTTCCAAAAAAAAACTCCCGACTCCCGAGCTCTATCTCCATTATTTATTATTTTAATTTAACGCTAAAAATGAGCCTACGCGTGATATTTTTCTTTGCACGCGCGTGGCATCAAAATTGAGTACGTCACACTACATAATTTTTTTAAAGTATTAAATATTAATAAAAATATTTTTAAAAAGATTATGGTGTATTTAGAATAGGTTAGAGAATTAATTCCCGTTAACAATTAACCTCAAAGTTAATTTTTCAACAAGTTCGACCTTTGTTAATTAACAAAATTGTCTCGAACTTTTGTCTTCATTGTACAGGGTGGCGCCTTTTCGTTGACCTTAAAGGGTATAGCGAAAACTGAAAGAGATAGGACAAATCTGATTCCGCAATCTCGATTTCGATTTTTGAAACAAATTCAATGGTGAAACTAAATCATGGATAACTTGATTCGTTTTGGAGATACAGAGTATTTTTCAAATTTTGTCAATTTGGCCAGGCACTTGTAACTCGCTTGGTATTAGAGATAGAAAAAAGATAAATAGAAAAAGTTTTAGGGATTTTTGGTAGAACTCAGTGGGTACCTATACATTTTTTATTGATTTTTATTTTTAAGTTATAACACAAAGTTGGGTTTTTTCAAAGGAACACCCTGTATATTTTTTTTAAAAATGGATAGAGCTTACAAAGACCAATTCGATGATATATAGTTTGATGGGTCTGTCTGTAACAGATGTTGCGCAAATTGGAAAAAACCTAAAAAATTAAAATATTTGAGACAAAGTTGTTGTTTTTAATGGACACCCTGTGTATTTCTTTAATAAGTAATGCAACTGACAAATATCAACCAAATGATATATGGTTTAATGGGTCTGTGTTCAATAGATCTTGGGCAAACTGCCAAAAACGTAAAAAAATCATATGTCCGATCCTTGCTAACACTTATTTTATTATTTAACCAATTTTCTAACCTATATAACTAAAATTTAAATTACGAATAAAAATCCAAGACTAAAATATATATTTAATAATTCATACTATTAAACCTATGCCTAAACTTTATATAAAAAAGTTTTGATATTGCTGTGTTTATCATGATTGAAAAAGGAAACATTTTCTAAAGTAGGCTTTGAGTATAAAACCCCGTATAAAACAAATGAAACTGACGTACTAGTATGACTTATTTGGAATTATTATTATAAAATGGAGTTTCAAAATTACGAAAAATTTAATATGTTGGAATGTTACATTGAAAGTGGAAAAAATAGTATAAATGCATTAAATCTATATTTTAATAGATATCCAGAACGAAGGCAACCAGGACAGAAAATGTTTGCCAGATTAGTAAGTAATTTGATTTCCTTTGGATCTTTTCAAAAACCACGTTCAAAGACCTATAATAAAGAAAACAGAGACCTGGAAGAAATGAATACAATAGGGTATGTTGTCGCAGAACCTACTGCATCATCCAGACAAATTTGGGATGCTATTGATGTTAATAGAAAAAAAAGTAAAAAAATTTTAAAATGCCACAATTACCATCAATATGTTTATAGAAAAATCCATAATTTACATCCGGGTGACGCAGAACGCCGTATCACATTTTGTTTGTGGTATCTCCGGCAATGTGAACAAGATCCAGAGTTTTCCAGAAAGATAATATGGACAGATGAAGTTCGAGTAACAGTGATGACTGTTTAATCGCCACAATAATCTTTACTGGTCAAACGGAAACCTCGTTTGACGAGTAAACAGAGTCAGACAAAGGGGAAAATTTGGTTTAATGTGTGGTGTACTTTATAAGAACAGAATTTTGTCATATTGAATTTAATACAATTTCACAACAGACCTTTATTTAAATATTTTGGAAGAAAATTTATTAAATGAGATAGATAATCTTCCCCTTCTGGAAATGAATAATGTCATCTTTCAACAAGACGGTAATCTTGCCCCAATGCCTGTGCGCGAGGTTATTTCTTGATGAACATTTTCCCAATAAGTGGATAGGTACCAATGGTCCAGTTAGGTGGCCGGCACGGTCACCTGACCTTACCCCTATGGACTTTTTCCTCTGGGGATTTGTTAAAAACGAAACCTATAAAACTAAGAGCAACAATTTAAATGAATTACACATGCATTTTAGGAACAGTTTACAAAAGGTGTCCAACTTGCATAAATGCTTTAAGAAGTGTCGCTAAACGTTGCGAAAAATGTATGGAAAATAATGGTTTGCAATTTGAACATTTGCTGTAAAGGACCTAAATATTTCGTAATTAAAATTTATAAAATAATTAATTCTTTTTGTTTGTTTAAATTATTCATCTTATAATATTAGTATTACTGTAATTATGTTAAATTTTAGTTTATCTAAAAATGTATTTTTTTTAAGATAATTAAATAGTTCTCCTTTTAAGTATAAATTAAATTATATGCTTCATATCATAATATTATTATTAATATGTTTTTTATTATGATTTTGAGATATTAAAATTACATAGTTTTCATTTTTGTTTTATTTAATTTTTTATGGTTTTTGTCAGTTTGGGCCAGATCCATTACACACAAAACCCATTAAACCATATATTATTTAATCAATCTTTGTCTGTTTTATTAGTTATTAAAGAAATACACAGGGTGTCCCATTAAAAAAAAACAACTTTGTGTTACATCTTTTAATTTTATGGTTTTTGCCAATATACGCAAGATCTATTACAGACAGACCATTAAACTATATATCATTAATTTGGTCTTTGTAAGCTCTATCCATTTTTTAAAAATATACAGGGTGTTCCATTTAAAAAACCAAACTATGTGTTATAACTTAAAATAAAAGTCAATAAAAAAAATATAGGTACGCTACTGAATTCTACGCAAAAATCCCTAAAACTTTTCTATTTACAGTTTTTTTCTATCTCTAATACCAAGCGAGTTACAAGTGCCTGGCCAAATTGACAAAATTTGAAAAACACTCTGTATCTCCAAAACGAATCAAGTTATCCATGATTTAGTTTCACCATTGAATTTGTTTCAAAAATCGAAATCGAGATTTCACAGATTTGTTCTATCTCTTTTAGTTTTCGCTGTACCCTGTAAGGTCAACGAAAAGGCGCCACCCTTGTACATTAAAAAAAGTTTAAATAATTGTCGTTTAAATTTTTCGCTTTGTGGAACTCTTCTTATATACAAACTTAACAAGATCATGCCATAAAAGCTTTAAAAATTTTAATACTTTGTTTATAATAATTTTTATAACTTAATTTGCAGTTTTGATAATATTACATAAATACCTGTCCCATTTGATAACCTTTTTTTTAAAGTTGTTTAAAAACACCCCTTTAATATGTTTTGTTTATATTACAATCTTAATTATGATCAATTTTTGCCTAAAATAATAAAAACGTATTTAGATAGGGCTATTTTTTGCTTTTGTAATTGAGCCCTACGTGTTAGATAAACCAGGATTTTCCACTGTTTGTTACCGTTTTCTATTTTAAAATATAAATCGATTTGAAAATAAAGCAAAGTTAACGATTCTAATTACTCATAAAATACAAATTTTAATTAAATGTTTTTCGATTTTTGCAGCATAAAGGTAAAAAATTTCAAGGTAAAAGTAGCTGCTTTAGAAAATCATTAAATGTCAATTTAAGAAATAACTGCAAATAATTTTCAGAAATATTTAATATTAAAATATATTTTTGACGTCGTAAACAACTCAAGTGCCAGTGTTTACAGTTTGTTATATTGCTCTTTCAATATTTTTTAATATCAACCACTTAAGATGTTAAAAGGTTCTAAAGTTCGCTTTTTCTTATTTACTTAAAGTATATTATATGTTATGAGTCGCACAACCTACTTCTTATACTAGAAAAATAGTAATTTAAAAATGTCGTAACTAAACCAAATTGTAGATTAATTAATATTATTTCCCATGTTTACAACACAAAAGGTATATATTTTCCTTTTTTTTCTTTTGTACAGTTGTATTCATAAAAAGGCGTACAAAATTTAAAGCGAGAGCCACTTTCGTTATATTTGCATTAAACCGGTTGATGTCAATGTTTGTGTATTAAATGATAAAGGTTATCGAAAATGTCATCGATTGATGTGACATCAATAAAATAAAGAAAACAAATTTATATAAACCATGTATTTCAAAAATCATAACAAAAAAATGTAAACAAATATTAAACATATAGAATTGTATCTAATATTTCGTCATATAACCTTGTTTTTCTATAATTTTACTTAATCTGTCAGGCATGAACTGAATTAAATATGATATTATATCCCCATCAAATTCTTTCAGCAGTCTAAATTTTTCCGTAGTTCATTGTCGGGGTTTAAAAATTTTTGTTTCATTTTTTTTTTCAATTATTCCAAACAT
>JAHBCN010012258.1:0-27142 GCA_019359885.1 Listronotus oregonensis
GATTCCTCTACGCCGGACGCACCTTTCCCCGGGCCGGTGCGGGACTGCGAGGGCGGGGCCCCAAACTCCCCCATCGAGAACAACACCACCAACAGTCCCCGGTTCGCGAGCACCATGGCGACGTAGCGCCCTCCACCGGTTGACGTGCCCTGCTCACAGCATCTTCGCCGAATACCGCCACGCCGCGGGTCGGGAGCTACATCCCTCCTCCCCCGCCGCCGCCTCCATCACCAGCCTGCCCCCTCCCCGGACGACCGCCCGCGCAGCCGCGGGCCCCGCAAGCGCCGTTCGTGCCTCCCGGGATTCGTGTGGGGTTTCGTCACCGGCCTCCCCGTAGCCACCCCCTCGGGGGGGCGATCTTCCTCCCCTCGGCGCGCACAGGCCCGGCCCAGTTCACCCACACCGACAACCCCGTTCATCGGCCTGCTCCTGGCCACCTCCGCGTTCACGGCATCACCGGCCTGTTCCTGGGCCCCTTCCCCCCCCGCCATCGGGGTGGGCCCCGGGCCCCAAATCGCGGCCGCTTGAGGGCCGCTGCCAGCCCAGGGTCCCACCGCTCTTCGTTGCCTGGGCGTCGTCGGCATCGCCTCCCTGACATTCACCGGCGGACTCGGCCTCATCAACCCATCCCCCCGAGCACCACCGAGGCGCCACCCCTCGCTGCTGTACCTCACCGCGTAACCCCCAACAGCCCCCCATCGGCCGGCCCCCCCGAAACCACCACCACGCCAGCATCGCCGTCCTCGCCCCAGCCGCCGCTCTGGGAGTGCTCTGCATCGTCGTCACTGTCTTGTTCCGGGCCCCCTGCGCACGAGACGAGGTTCCGTCCTGAGCGCAGCCGGTATCCCCCGGGCCGGGGGAATCAACAAAACCCTTTTGAGAAGACCTTTCCGTCCGCCCATCGCGCATGTAAGGGCCCGCCAGACTTCGTTGCCCGAACGCCGGGCCATAAAAAGGGGAAATCATGAAAGCTGCACGGTACTTCGCCCCCAAAAGGTGTCCGCGTCGTCGACCGGGACCCCCGACCCCGACCCGGTGAGGTCATCGTCAAGGTCGCCTACAACGGCATCTGCGGCAACGCACCGTTGACGGGTCCTCCCCCCACAGTCCGCCCCCCCGTTCCGGCCACCAGCCCGACCACGCTCGGCCACGGTTCTGGCACGGCCGGCGTGCGCGGCGTCACGACCCTCAGCGTGGGCCAAACGTCGCGAGGCCGTCTTCTCCTGCGGCGGTGCGACGTCCCAAGGGTCCCCCGCGTACCAGCGCGGCTGGCCCCGCCTGCCCGCACGCTGGGCCTGAGCGCCGATGGGGCCTCGAAGCGTCGCGGTGGGCCAAAAGGCCCCCGCTGCCCGACCACTCGACCTCGAGGGGGCCGCGCTCACAGAGCCGACCGCCGTCGTTTCCAGGCGCTGGCACGTTCCGGCTTCACCGCCGGGATGACATCGCGATCTTGGCGGGCCCCATCGGGCTGATGCCGGCGTCGTCGCGCGCATCTCCGGTGCCGGGCGGTCTTCATCACCGACGTCGTCAAAAAACCTCCCAAAAGGCCTGAGCTCGGCTTCACCGATGTCTTCAACACCGCCGATACCGACCCGACCGAGTTCATCCGCGGCATCCGCCTAGCGGGGTGGACGTCGCCACGTTGCGGGGCCCCACCCTGGACGCGGCGCGAGTGTGACGAAGAACAACGGGCCCTTTTGGCCTTGCGATCTTCGGCAAGCCGGTCCGCTGCCGCCGTACTGCTGACCGGGGCATCACCTTAAAGCTGCGCTCGCCTCGCGAAAATGTTCC
This sequence comes from Listronotus oregonensis, assembly GCA_019359885.1. NCBI lineage: Eukaryota > Metazoa > Arthropoda > Insecta > Coleoptera > Curculionidae > Listronotus > Listronotus oregonensis. The sequence continues at coordinate 1,792 of JAHBCN010012258.1, forward strand.
CTCAGGTCTTGCGATGATCGACCGCAACCAGGGGGAGTTCCACCCTCATCACCCACCCCCGCGCTCGACGACGTGATCGAGGATGGTTCGAACGGCTGCTCAGCGGCAAAAGGATGTGAAGGTCCGGTCGGGGGATCCCAGACTCCCTCCCCCCCTTTCAGGAATGGCAGGCAGTCCGATGACGGTTTCGGTTGCTTCCCCCCGATCCCGGGAGAAGTGCTTCTGCGGGCGGCACGCCGGCTGACCTTGGGGTCCGGGCGAAGTAGGCCCGGGATGCGGTCCCCTTCGGGGGGGGTTTCGAGATAGAGAGCGGTTCCGCCTTCTCCGGGGGCTGGAGCGGCCCGGCCCGGGGCGGGGGGTCGGGGCCCCGGGCCCCAGTCAGAGCCGATGGGTACGCCGTCCCCGGGGGAACGAGGTGGCGACCAGGTTGTCTTTCGTGCGGCGGGGCCCGCTCGGCCCCAAAAGGGTGGCGGCGAGCTTAGGCGCCGTAGGTCGTCGAGGTTGGCGGCCCGCCGACGGTCGAGGTCGTCAAGCCGCAAGCGCCGATGCGGTGGACGCTGCTGGTGACGACGACGCGGGGGCGGGGGGGCGAGAAGCCCCCGATGAGGAGCTGGTTGAGAAAAATTTAGAAGAGTTGGTCTGCATCGTCAGACGTGGCCATCGATGCTCTCAGAGTGTTCGCTGTGGAAGCCGCCAGCGTTGGGGGCGATGACATCGATGCGGGATGATCGGCGGCGATTTTCCCGGACTTGCCGCCCGATTCGAAGCGGCGAAGTGGCCCCGGTAGGGCTTCCTTCCACGATTCGGCGAGGCGCCCGGTGCGCTCCGGGGTCGGCCCACCGGGATCAGGGTGGCCCCCGCCAAGTCGGCCAGCGGGGGCCGCGCCGATGCCGAGCTGGCGCCGGTGAGGGCACGGTGGGCCGGTCATGTCCCCGGGTACGGTGGTCTCCGTGGTTCCGTCGGGGGCGAGCCAGAATCTGGCCTGGCTGAGGAGCGCTCTGGCGGGTGCGCTGGTCTCCCCCAGCTCGAAGGGTGGGGCGCGGCGGGACCGTCCGGCTCGGCGGGCACGCCGGCATTGCGGGGGCGCGGGGGAGTCGATGACCTGCGGAACGTTCGAGATCGGTGGTGTAGAGCCAGGTCGGCGGAAAGGGCCCCTGAAGGTCCGCGCGTCGGGCCGCCGACGCGTACGGGGTTTTTCCGCGCCGGGGGCGCCGGAGGGGGGGGGGTCCAGCCGTAGCGGGGCGGGTTGTTAACCGTGGTCGTCCTCGGGGGTTCGATCAGCGGCGGCCCCGGCGTCGAGCATCGGGGGGAACAGCCATTGCGCGACCGGCGGGCGCCGCCGGCATCGTGGACGCGGTGCCCAGATTGGCGGCGAGTCCACCGCCGGCCCCTCCCGGGGATCGCGACGCGCTCGATGTCGATGCCGGCTTGGTGGGGGGTGCCAAAAGGGGCGTCGTAGGTGTCGTCGATCGCCGGGGGGAGGGGGTGCGGGGGGGCGAGCCGTGTCGAGGGCCCGATCACGTCTAGAGCCGCCGCGGTCCGCACACAGCCTCGCCCTGGCGTGCGGAGCCGCACGAGTCCACCGCCGTAACCCCCCCCCGGGGCGGAACCCCCAGGTCCTGTCGGGTGGTAGTCCCACCGAGAGCCCCCCGTCGCGGACCGTGCGGGTCCGCACCGGCGGGAAAACGCCCGCAGCAAGGCCCGGGGACCCCCCCACGGGTGCTCTTCGACGCGGGGGGTCCACAGGGTGCGGTCATCCGCAACTCGGGTCGATCTCCGGTCTCCCCCCGACTCTCTGGTTGATTCGAGGGGCGCTCTTGCGGACAGGTTCCCCCCCAAGGGGTGAGGCCGGCGTCTGGGTCGTCGCGCTCTGAGCGGGGGGGCGCCCCCCGGATGCGACGGCGAGTTCAGTTTCGTAGTGGGGCGGATCTCGCTGTTGCGCACGTAGGAAAGGGCGTCGGTGACGTCGTACGCGTGGATCGCGGACACGTGCGGGCGAGCAGGGCGGTGAGCTCGGCGGCGTAGTCGGTGGAAGCGTCTCGGGCGGTGTCGTCGGGAAGCCGGGATGACCGAGGCGTGCAGGTGCTGACCGGTCGGGTTTGGGGCGACTTTGGGGGGTCCCAGGTCTTCTCGTTCCACGGCAGGAACACCTGTGTCCCAGTTCCTTGAGCCCCCCGGCGCGAAGGGGGGGTGAGGTCCTTCTTGGGGGCTTGTGGAACCCCCCGTGCCCTCGTCGTCGTCGCGGCGCAGGTAGATGACCCCGGGAGCCGGGTTCCCCGCCGGGCGCGACGTCGTACCAGCGGGAGGTGCCGGGAGGGCCTGCTTCCCCAGGAGGGTGCGGCGGAAGATGTTGACCTCGTCCTCGAACGCCAGCCCCCGTTTTCCCCCCCGCGGGGGGGAGGGGGCCTGAAGGGACTTCCCGCGATCCCGTCGATGCGACGGCCCCCGGGGGAAAGGGTCTCGATGCCGGAGGTTTGGGCCCCAGCGGGGGGGTTGTGCTCGGGGGGGTGGATCTTCCCGGTACTGAACCCCCGGGGGTTGGGGGGTGATGCCCAGTGGGGCCCTTCCCCTCGGTCCATGCCCTCCTGGCGGGGGCTTATCGGTCCGCATCCACAGCAGGATCGAGGGGGGTAAAAAACTTCGGGACGGACGGCTTGGGGGTTTGCGGTGTGGGGCCCTGAGGGGGCCCTTTGATCGGTGCGCGGTCAGGGGTTTGGGGGAATTTTGGGGGCGACGGGGCAATCCCCCAAATGGAAGACACCGCCGTGGCCGGAGCCCGGGGAGATGATCAGCTCAACCCCCCTTTATGCGCGGTGCAGGTCCCCCCGGGGGGAGGGGGGGGGAAAGCGGTCGTTTCACCGTTTGGGATCAGTGTCGGCGGGGGATGAGGAAAGGTCCGAGGGGGGGGGGCCCCGTAACGCTGGATGGCCTTGAGCTGCCGACTGAAGCCCCTTTTGCTTTTTCGGCTTTTCGGTCGACGGTGCGCTCCCCTTAGCCGCTCGACGAACGCCCCCGGCCTTTTTTGCCGACGGCGTCGCGGTTGGAAAAAAAAAACCCTTCGGGGGGGAGCGGGGGCGACCGACCGGAAATCCCAGTAAGTGGTGCCCGACCGGGGGATGTCCTTCCCCCGCGGGCCGGGGGGGCCCGGGCAGGACGAGCTTGCGTGCAATAAAAAAATTTTCATAATTACCCCCTTTTAATCAATACAATTCAAACAACATTTGCATTATATTTTAATTCAATCAATAAACATCATAATCATAATAATAATAATAACAATTAATAATAATTAAATAATAAATATAATAATAAAATAATAATTAAAAAAATTTTATATATATATATATATATATATATATATATATATATATATATATATATATATATATATATATATATATATATATATATATATATATATATATATATATATATATATATATATATATATATATATATATATATATATATATATATATATATATATATATATATATATATATTTTATATATATATATCAGAGGGAATGATTGCACCCCACATAATCTAGGGGGTTGGTTTTACAACCTTCTTAGAAATAGAGATTTATTTTTTTTTTTTCAAAACCCATTCGAAAAAAAAATCGCAGTGAGAATAACTTTTAAAGCCACTGCTATTTTCGCAATGTTTTAGATTTGCCTACTTTTCAACCCATAAAAACAGGGTGATTTTTGAAAATTTGCAAAAAACGAAAAGCAATGCTCATCCTAATTTTTTGCGATGAGTAATTTGGTATAAAATACATACTTGTATGTCTTTTGCTCACCTGTCCGTAAATTGTAAAAAATAGGCAGTTTTTAAGCGATTTTTTAGGTCACTTTTTCTTACTTTTTTGTGGAACGATATTGAAGTTACGGTAGGGTGGAAAATATGCTAAAACCTTTCGTGTAATATACCCTTTGCGTACGTCAGGACAAAAGTGAGCCTGGTGCACTTTTTTATATAGGCAATAGCTTCCTCTTTATACAGGGTGGAATTGTACAAATAATTTAAGGAAGAAAATGTCCTATTAATGTATTTTTCAAGGCTTTGTTATAGTTCTACAGGGCGTTAGACTGGTGATATTATTTTGTGTTTTTTGATACGCCTTCACATTTTTTTTACATAAGTTAAAATTAAAAATCCCACTTTTATTTCGTTAAGTCTATGTAGCTTTTCTAGAAAGAAATAATATCATACTACAAAATATATTTAAACAAACTCATATAACAACAAATGCTCTGTCTTGGATCGTTTGATAAGAATATGAAACTTGCTTTGTTATAATTGCAGATTTAGTATCGTATTTACCAATTATATGCTTTCTTTTATTAAAAATACGAATTTTTAATTGTTATAACTTTGTTATATATAATATCTTGACTACGGTTAAGTTTTCGTATTAAACAATTTTTCCTTTACTTTGAGCTGTTAATATTTTTTTTATTTGAAATAAAACGGGATATAAGTGATAAATCTTCGAAATATCGTAATATTGCAATATTTTTACATTAAAGTTGCAATATCTTCTGTTTAAATTATTCCTTTTAGTAAACTGGATTGTTACTAATGAGTTCAACAATAGATTGACAGTTGTTTAAAATTGTTATCTGTTGAAAATCATTTTCTATGAGATTTCCAACAAGTAAATTGTTTATAACAAATTTTCTTCACTTCTGCGCATGATCAAGCCAGAAATTCATCAGATCATAATACATGAGAATACACAATGAAACTCCATAAACTTTGATCGGCCACGAAATAGCATTGGCCCCCAAACTACTAGCTACAAAATAAGTCTACCCGTCACAACAGATTATTATGTCATTTGTAACAATACTTAACGAATTTGGAAAAAAATTATAATATTATGAAGTTTAATAAAAAAATTTAATCATTTTGAATTTAAGTTATTAAAATTTGGTATTTTTTTTCCATTTTATCTTAAAAATGGCAGAAGTCTTTACACTTAAACGTTAATTGTTTTTTTTAATTTTTTAAGTATTTTTAGGCTTGTTAGACTTTAAATAACAAACGTTCAAGTTTTCATTCTAAGTTTTAAAGAGAACGGATATTGATGCATATTTCTGTAAATAGAATTAATATTTTAAGAAATGTGTTTCGTATCTATCAATTAGTTACAAACACTTACGCTTTTATTAACATAGCACACATTTTTGCAGAAGAATATATTTTGAAATACTTAAAAATTACTTTTGCGTCTCTAAGATAGTAAAAAAATAATTTTCTTTGACCGCAATCTAATTTTTTTTAATTTTAAAAAATTAAATTCCCGCTTTTTTTAAATACATGTTCTTAATTGCAGGTCAAAACAGATAGTCATATATAAGATGCATAATTTTTTAAAAATCTAAAATCCGACTTTTACTATAAAGATTCATAAAAACGACACAACATACGTACAAAACGCATTCATGTTTTTTGCTGGTAACTCCTTTCTAAACAAAGAAGATCCCCTGTTCATCATTTTAATTACAAGGCTAAACCAAAACTAAGCTTGCAATTGCATGTAGCTATTTAGCCTTTACTGTCAGACATGTTAATTAGTTAAGTTTTAAGTATACGTGCCCTCCTAGAGAGTTATTAAAGTTTATCTACCATACTATAAGAGGACTAAACCAAAAAAGTTAAAGCGAAATACATATTATATTTTGATGTTTTTGCTACCTTTACCACATTTTGTAAAAGGCAGACTAAGACGGGTAGTACATAAAATAGTTATAATAAAACTTTATTATCATAGATCAAGTAATAGGGAATATGCGTGTAATGTAAATACATACAATACTATAATGGTCAAATTGTTTTTTAACTATATTGCTTCAAAATTATTGATTAAATGTGTGGATCCACCTATTTTTATTCATAAAAAAATTAAAAAATTAAGATATTGACATGTTTTTTTTTATATTTTGTTCTATTTTACGGCGGATTTACAAATCTTTTAAGTTAAACTAAAAAAAAACGATAATAATATTTATTTTTAAGATAAAAAATGGGTATTTTTTGGGTTTTTCGTCAATATGCATCCTTTTAAGTTTAGCAATTTTCAGTGATTTGTTTTATATTCTACGTGTAAAAACAAATAATTTCAAAAAAATAATTAAAAATATCAATTTTTGGATTTTTTAATATTTTTTAAATTTTTTCTTTAATCGAAAAATTGACGTTTTTTATTTTTTTATTAATCCTATTTTAATGAACTTTAAAAATAAAAATGTTTGACAACTTAAATAAAATTAATCATGTTGATTTTACATCTAAACAATTACCATATTTTTTAATGCATAGAATGAGTGGAAAATTCAAAATAGTTACAATTCAACGCTATTGGTCTAATCGAATGTGATGTCAGAGTTTAGATTAACAATGTTAACTAGTGCGTAGTAGTTTGTTAAGTGTTTGCGATTTAGTTTTTTTGTGATTATATAGGATATTTAGAAGTGACATTACATCTGTCTTACATGAATAAACAAGGATTTAAAGGAAAATGATAGCGATTCTGTAAAGGCGCAAATAGGTAGTAGTTATTTAAAAATAACGTCACTACCGCGTTGTCTAAAAGGTGCTGTGAAATGCAACATTTGCATGTTTCAGTGCTTGGACAACGTTGACGGAACAACTGGGAAGAAATGGGTTAAACACCGGAAAACTCGGCACTCACGGTACTTTGGTACTTAGGTTTATATACCTATGTATATATAATCCGTAGGATATAATATACATATATAATAATCCTTCGTGAGCTGTCATAAAGATAAAAAAAAATCAGATAAATCTTTACAAAATTGATGTGTTCGTAACGACAGCATATTTCGCATCAAATCGGGATTTTAGTTCGGCTGAAATCAAAATAGTAAAAGCTGCAAGGTAACCATGTATTAGATATCAGAGTTATTTGATCTTTTGCACCTGTTCCGGATTATTTATTACATTTATGGCATAAACTAACAATTATTCTAAAGTTATGTTAGCTTGCAAGTCACAATATTTAGCGATAACTTAAGAACTGTGCACAAGATATTTTGGGGGTAAATCTGATTCACAGGGCATTAGTTTATGGTCATGACTCATGATCGAAGCAAAACCACTTACAAAATATTAACGTGATATTCATTGCAATATAAACCAGTTGATGGAGATACCATGTTTTTTTTATAATTATATCACTGTTTCCTTATGTCTACATCTCTAGGGGCAAAAAAACGCTTTATCGGGTGATTTATTATTGTGTTTTGTCCCGTTTTCCAAAAAGGAGATTATAAATTTGACGCGTATATGTACATATTATGTAAAATTATTAAAACTGTAATATATTCACATATAATAATCTATTTTGGCTTTTAAGCAAATATACAATATTTAGGTGTATGTATGTATGTATGTATTTTTGTACACATTTTTCTCCGAAGTTATTAATCGGATTGTGACCATTTTTTGTGTTGGCTTAAATTTACTTTAACTAAGAGTACAGTAAATATTTAATGCAATTTTACTTTGGGTTAGTAGCTTAGAGGACCTGTAGAGTTTTCTAAAAGAGTAAGTGTTGTATCTAAGGAGTTTGGGCTTAAATTAAATGCCTTAAAAACATAAGTATAAACCGATTACCTATGTGAAAACTGACACTAAATCAAACATCTACAATAATGAAAAATACATGTATTTGGAAACGATCTTTCACAATCAATGGGACATAGCAACAGAGATCAGATCTAGAATTAAAAAGGCGAGGTGAAGTTTCATCAGAATAAAGACCATATTTACCCTCAAGCACCTTTTACTACCCCTACAAATAAAATTCTTAAAATGTTACATATTTCTAGTCTAACTGTATGAAGTAAAAACATGGACTGTGACAGAACAGCTAATGAGTTATCTTCATTTAAAATTTTGTTATATCAACTAGTTCTTCGAATATCCGGAACCGATCACATTACCAACGAGGAATTGTTGCAAAGAATTGGAAAGCAACAGAAAATCACATTTACGCCCTGAGCAACTTATTTTCAAAGAAATAGTTGATGGCAAAAGGCTCCAAAAAGAAACCTACCCAAGTGGTTTGTCTTGACATCTGTAAAGCTTAAAAAATGAGAATCGTTATGTTAATAGTCAACGTCCGCAATAAATAGGGCAAAAGAATAAATATAATGACTTTTAAGGTTTAATTAATTATATTTATTTTTAAATAGAAAAAAAAACCGATGTGTTACCTTAAACGGTCGTACTTGGTAATTTAAGGTTTCAAAAAACGACTACTTGTGTTTAATTAAAATAAAAATTAGTTACTAATAACTTTAAAACCATTATCTTTAGACCACAAACAAATATAAACAATTTAAATAATTAATATAGGCCATTACTATAATAAAATAAAATTATAAATTTTGTCTAGGTTTTGTTATTAAACAACTTTGTGTTTATTATTTGAATTTTAAAATAAATGTTTTAAGATCACAAGTGCCTTATAGTACCTTTGTAAATTCCTTATTTTAATATAAATGTTTGTTTTCCAAAATTTTTTGGACTTAGCGTGTGGCGAAAATTTACTGATAGGACACAGATGTCTCACAGCTTTTTGCCTAACAATAATTTTTATTTGTAATTAAATTTTTTCAAATATTCAGTCAGGATATATTTACTTCTTTCCTGTTTGGGATGTTTTTAAACTGATTAATTATTAAACATACTTTAATTTTTTTTAAACCAATTTAACTTTTTTTATTTATATCGTTTCAGCTCATAAGTTGTTTGCCATTGTGTGTGAAAATCTCTGGTTAAGAAAACGGGAGACCTTGACGGAAACAAGATATGCTCGGAGAGAAAAACGCGTTCTCATGTCTCGTCTCAAGTGTTTCAACAAAATAAATATTACCCTCTAGTCTCGACGAGACCAGACGAAATGAGAGACGAAAATGTTTTGTCTTGGCGGCGCATCATTAATAAGTGGGCATTCGAGTTCACTTATGGCCGGTTGCACCAACTTTTTTTTAGGAACCCTTAGCTTAAGTATTCCTTAAATCTTTAATGTAGCCAATCACATTGCCTATTTGGCTATTTTAAGAATTACCCTGTGCTAAGGCTTCCTTCCCATCCTTCCTTCTAATCCTAATGCACAAAAAGGGGGAGACATTGCAAAACTAAAAATCTATAGACCGATAAGCTTACGGTCTCATGTCTACAAACTCGTTATGAAGATTATAACTAAGCGTCTAAAATCTAAATTAGATTTATACGAGCCACGTAAAAAGGCGGGATTTAGAGAAGGGTTTGGAAAAAACGACCACCTTCAAACTATTAAGACCCTAATATAAAAATGCGTCGAATATAACAAGTCACTTGTCCTAGTATTCATAAATTTCGAAAAGGCTTTCGACCTTGTAAATCAACACAAAATGTTGCTAGCGCTGGCGGACTCTCGTATAGATCATCGATATGCTTCCCTACTAAAAAACATATACAAACGGGAAACTGCATGTGTAAGGTTACATGCAGACACAAATAAATTTTAAATCGAAAGAGGAGTTCGTCAGGGCGACACAATGTCTCCGAAACTGTTTACCGCCGTATTAGAATATGCCTTTAAAAGAGTAAACTGGGAAAAAATGGGCATAATATCGACGGAGAGCTGTTGACATTGTCATAACGGCCCACAGTATTGACTAGGCAAAGACTATGTTAGAGCCTTCATGAAGTGTGCAATGAAGTCGGTTTAAAAATAAATCCTACGAAGACGCAGTGTATGACCAACCTTGTCATGAGCGAGAATATCTCAGTTGACGGTGGGAGTATTGAGCAGGTTGCCTCATATAAATATTTGGGACACGAGATCGGGATTGGCCGAGATAATTAAACCTGCGAGCTGAACAGGAGAATATGCTTGGCGTGGGCGGCATTTGGAAAGCCTAGGTATGTTTTCAAATCAAACATTCCCATATGCCTCAAACGGAGAATATACAATCAAGGTATACTGCCAGTACTAACCTACGGGGCAGAAACGTTAACGCTTACCAAGCTGCGAGTTGCTCAGAGATCTATGGAGCGATCAATGCTGGTACTGTCTCTGAGAGACAGGATACCCAATGTGACTATACGGCATAGGACGGGTGTGACCGGGTGTGTTATAGAGAGAGTTGCAACCTTGAAGTGGAACTGGGCTGGTCATTTGGCACGAACAACGGATGGAAAATGGTAAAAGCGTATTCTGGAGTGGAGACCAAGGCACGAAGCCTATAGAAACAGAGGCAGGCCACCAACAAGACGGACGCATGATATTAAGAGAATCCGGGGAAATTTGATACAGGATGCACAAGACCGAAAATGGTGGCAGACACTAAGGAAGGCCTATGTCCAGCAGTGGACGCGGACGGCTCATTGATAAAGGCTTTTTTAAAATTGTTAGTGCAACCGGCCATTAAATGCTTAGGGTAAACCACAACTTGTTGCGGTTTATAAATTTGCAAGCTTTAATTTTTCTTAGTAATATTATTAATTTAAATTTCTTCCGAAAAAACAAAATTAAATTATTTACTTTATAAATTGATTAAATATCCTTTTAGAAACGGCTAATAAAAGAAAACAAAAATAAATGTCAAAAGGCCTTATTTCGTTTTTACCTACATAAGTGTCTCGGGATCTTTCTTATTTATCGCCACTTTTCCGTATTTTCGTCCTAAAACATCTTATCTAATTTTGTGGAATAAAGTGGTATCCTTAATAAGAAAAAAATACTTTATCACAGGGGAAATCATGGACGTGTTTATTTAATAGGCAGGCATTAAATTCCATTGGCTAGAAAAACACTTGATAAAATATAAAAAAGTGGTAAGTAGAACACGGAAATGTTTTATTTAAATAAATACTCCATAAGGTAATTGACAAAATAAAATACACTTTTAAGCTAACGGTGTGCAAGTAGTAATAGGGTATGTTAAAAACAGGTCAGTGGCGGCTTGTGGGCAATCTTTCGGGGAGGGCATTAGTTCAAATTTTAAATGCATATGGCTTAACTGATTTTTAGTTAAAAAAAACAATTTTAGGCATTTTATTTCACACAGGCGTTTACTCCAAAGAAAAAACAAGAAAGAAACTTCAAAAATAAATGATTTAGCAAGATTATTTTATTTGAAGAATTATATTTCTATTCATTAAGAAACAAAACAATACAACAAATTATATTCATCGACATCTGTTTAAAGAGCAAAATTGGACAACATATTCTCACAGTAAGTAATATCGCTATGCCAGAGGTATGACGGCATCTTATAGATTAAAAACAAGCATATTTATGTGACAAAAAATAAAAAGGGTTATTTAACTTACCTAAATAGTCATAAATTTAGTTCAATCCTTCTGTCTTTGGCACTTGCAAAATGATTGATTACTTTTTCATTGTAATTTACACTATAAACACTTTTTCAATACTTAACATGGCCAACGCAGAGAGTCTTCCCCCATTGTGTTGCGTAAAAGTGTCCTTATTCTATTTAATATAGAGAAGCATCTCTCGCTCTCTACAGTAGTCATCGGTAACGTACACAAAATTGTCAACAAATGCACTGTTTTCGAATTTACATTACAAAAACATACACCAACAAAAAATAAATTCCTAAAATCGTATATAATCCTTTCTATAATAACGGTATAACAAACAAACACCTTGAAAAGTTCGTAATTTTCCTCTTCGCGGCTGTTGGCCCAAAACATGCGATTACACTGCTTCGCTTCGGAAAGCAGCCAAAATCGCCCAAACGTAAATTAGATCGGGAAAACTCGACTCGGCTCCGTTTAAAACAATGCGGTCAATGAAGGCAGGCAGCCCGGTTTTTGGCCAACAAACGAAACCACCGATCTGGAGATCGCTGCGCGAAGCTTGTGGAATTCAGTAATCGATCAACGAGTTTATATGCTTAGAATAATAAAGGAAAATTTAAAATATTGAAAAAAAATAGTTTTTTTATTTATATCATTATTATGTTTTTGTTCGGAAATATTAGTCAAAAATATTGGGAGGTCATTGACCAAATGACCCAATGGAGGAGCCGCCACTGAAACAGGTGATATATATGTTGCGATCTCGAAAATTTTCAGTGATTGAATAACAATTAAAATAAAAAGTTTTATGTCATTTGATTGGAAATTTACTTATTCGCGGAGTGATTTTAAGTTTTTAACATGTGTAAAAACGATTTGGAAATTAATAAAATGTCTGGCATTAAACATTCTAAAAACTTTTTTTAAATAAGCAAAAAAGTTGTTTATCATACAGTTTAGCGGCCGTTAAGTTGCCCTTATATTGCACTTGTTATAGAGGGTGTCCCAAAAGTAATGGGACACAGAGCAACAGCAAATTCCTAAGGTCGAAATAATGCAATTAACGTATATTTGTATTTTTGTAAGATTTGATAATAACTAAGTTACAGGGTGACAAATTTTAATTTTGTTTTTTCATAATAATTTCTTAACTAAATGACATAGCGGAACAAAATTGGAGGTTTTTTTAATGGCTAACTTTTTTTGAGCTTAGTATATTAACCTGCTTATTAAAAAAAGTTACTATAATTCCCTCTGCGTCAAAAATTTAAACCTTATTTAGGTCTCTAGGAGCAACTGTTTTTGAGATAAACGCACTTTATAGGACCCCGCAGTTTTCCTATAGAAAATGGGTTTCGACCAATTGTTTTCAAACTTTGCAGAGTAATAGTTTTTAACACGCTGATCACAAGTCTCCACGGGCACAAAACCCAAAAACCTCTTTCACATCCCCCCCAAAATCAGCCTTAAATGTCACTGCACTTTTGAAGACCGTTAAGGGTAATTTTGGGGGGTTAGAGGGATTTTCGGGTTTTGTGCCCGTAGAGACTTTTGATAAGCGTGTTAATTTAGAAACTATTACTTTTTAAAGTTTGAAAACAATTGGTCAAAACCCATATTCCATAGGAAAATTGTGGGGTCCTTTTTTTTAATAAACAGGTCAATATACAAGCTTTAAAAAAGTTATGCCATTTAAAATAAGTGAGGTAGGCGGTAGATGGCGCCCTCTACTACAACATCAAAAGTATGGACGAATTTGTATTTCTCGCCTCAAAGAACCCCCAAATCCCCAATTTTGTACCGCTATGTCATTTAGTTAAGAAAATATAACGAAAAAACGACAACAAAATGGAAAGTTTGTCACCCTCTATTTTAGTTATTATCAACTTTGGAATTAGGCAATACGTAAATTGCATTATTTCGACCTAAGGAATCTGCTGTCTGTCCCCTTACTTCTGGGACACTTTGTATACTAGTAAAGTAAAATTAAACCTTATCTAACACTTTTTCATGACATTAAAAATGACGTTAGGAATATATATTTTTTTTACATTTTTATTTTCAACATACACTACATTACACCAAAATTATTATACCCATTTATTATTTTGAATAGTAATTGATATTTACAACGCAATTAGAGTTTTTTGGCACAAATCCTCATTTTTTCATTTCAGTATGTACTACTATCGTCGCCCAATTTTTTTTAGCAGCGGCAGTCTTGGATAGGTCATAATCTCCTTAGTTTAAAATATTAATGGTTACACCAATGCATAAAGCTGGATCTATTACGTCTTTTAAAAACTACCACCCTATAAGCCACATTGGTAATTTGGCGCCCCTCAATAAATTGCTTGAAATCCTTCACGACTGTGGAATAAGAAGAACGGCTTTTATATTGTTAGAGAGTTATTTATCCGAAAGGTATCAAATGTTTAGAATTTACAATACTCTAAGTGATGCACAAAAAATAAAAATTGTATTTTCCCAGGGTGCTGTACTGGGGCCAATTTTTTTGTTGTTGTATATTTGAATTCTTTATTAGATATGAACATAAATAAGTTGGCTTTCTTTATGTTAACGATACTCTATTGGTTTTTGCTGACAATAAGTGGGAAGATGTAAGAAATGTAAACGGATAAGCAAAAAAAGTAAAACATTTGCTGCGTACATACACATATAAACTGTCTTTAAACTATACCAAAACATTACATAACATTTTCTCTTACTAGGGCAAATAGCCATTATTTTATAATATCAGATACATGCAGATTTGTATTAGGTGTATTGAAAAATTTAAAATACTTACTTAAATAAATTAAATTGAATTAAAACAAATAAAATGAAAAAATAAAAATAAATAAAATAAATAAATGAAATGAAATGAAATGAAATGAAATGAAATGAAATGAAATGAAATGAAATGAAATGAAATGAAATGAAATGAAATGAAATGAAATTGAAATGAAATGAAATGAAATGAAATGAAATGAAATGAAATGAAATGAAATGAAATGAAATAAATGAAATATAAAAAATAAAATAAATGTTTGAATTTTATACACATGTTGTTGACAAATTTACCAACTCTTGTCTACGTGCTCTATCATCTGCTTTTGCAAAGAACTGGTCCAGTTGTATTTTGGTCATAATTAGGCACTGCTAATTTCTTTTCAAGAAACTGAATGACACCAAAAAATCTTCTTATATGTCGCTTCCTTTCCAAAGGCTTATCGTTGTCTTTACCATAGGTAGAGTATTTGTTTAACAATGACAAACCCTTGTACTTAGAAAGCTGACTAACTAAATAAGAAATGTGTCTTTTGTGGTCCTAATTTTTTATCGATTACATCATTTTCGGTACCAATTATATGTTTCTTAATAGATGCTTTACTTTCGTAGGCAATAATGCCGTTTTCTTAAACTAGGACATATTTGATATTTCTTTTATTTTTATTATTTACGCTTTCATATTGTCAAATTATTTAAAACAACGACAAACATCTATAAGCAAATTAAAGCAAACGTACAGGCCTGACATTCACAACAACGGGTCTGGTAGGTCAGGGGTTTTGGAATGTAGCAGAACAAAACTTCAGAAGCAATTAAGAATCCGCTTATAATGTAATTAAATATAAAATTTTGTATATTATTCGTACAGGCTGGCCCGTTTATTAAGGTTGTATACACCTTCTTAGAAACTATAGGTTATATGAGATTTTTTTATAAAACCTGTTTGTTGCTTTTATATACAGGGTGGTAAAACTATTTTTTTTTTCAAGCAAAACACCGTTTATTTTAATATAATTTTAAATAACCCTGTTAAAGAAACAATTAATAATATATAAGGCCATGGACCTGTGATGCACTGTTTCAAACTTATTAGCGATTATCTTCAGAATGGATGCAATTATGTAACCGAGACGACTACAAAGCTGATTGACTTTTTAAATTTTTTTATCCCTTTTATTTTTTATACGATAGCGCATTTAATTAGTCAGTATTTCAATTTAAAATTCTGTAAAAAACTATACATTGTTACCAAGGTTGGCGAACTGTTATTTTTTGCATTTTTTTTCAAATGGAATATTCCGTATATTATTGTATTTTTAAATATCCACTTATTTGCAATTTTTATGTTATACCATAACATGGATCATTTCTCACAGTCAAAAATTGGTTATAGGATTTAAATTATTAAGATTTGAACCTGTAAATTAGTTTTTAATCAACGTATTTACAACCACCTTAGGGTGTTCTGAAAAGTCATATTGATAACAAAATATTAAGTTTTGCACAAAGTTGCCAAATTTCGCAAATGATAGACAAAAAAATATTTAAAGGACAAAGTTTAATAAAAAATATTTAAAATACGAAAAAAAAACCATGAGCGTAGTAACCCTTAAAAAAATTACAACTTGGTTACTACAAATCCTAAAGACTTTTATTAAAAACCGTTTTAAAAAACAGCTTTTTTTCTGTTAAGCAATACCTATAGGTAAATTAACGTGGAAAAATGTTATGGGGCAAAGTTTGCTAAGTTAAAAAAATGCAATTCCAGTTTTTATGCTTCATTTTTAAATATATTTTTGTCAAAAAAATTTTTTTAGTCCTTACTAAGTAACATTTTAATAAAAAATTTAATTTCGAACAACTTTTTAGTTACCGTATGTTTACAAAAAGTGTATAGAATTTAAGTTAAAATAGAAAAAAACTGAAAAGTGAACCGATGCACCTCTCTAAATCACAGCACTCCACTGTTTTTTTATATTTTAGAGTCAATTGAACATATGAAACAATAAAACCTATAAAAGTTGTAGTTGCAGTTGCTAAACTGCTTAATCAATAGCATATGAAGGTAAAGACACTATTTCAAATGAACCGTTCTTAACTGTTAAAATGTCTACAATTTTTAAGCAAATTTGTATGTTAATATTAAATAAAATAAAGGAAAAAGAAACAGTATAACATATAAGCAAATTAATAATTTATTAAAAATATTTAAATACAAAAGAAAAAATAAAGAATCATTTTATTTTGACACCAAATTATCTAACACTCAGAGTGTGTAAGTTCGTTTCAATTTTACTTAAACAATGTTTTATTAAATCCCAAATCTTAAATTTTTTTTATTCCTATACGAGTGATAACTATGTACAAGTAAAGAGGATAAAAATATTATGTATAAGTTAGCCAGCTTTAGGACATTACATCATTTAGATAAGATACACTTAAAGTGTGTAAGTTCGGTTTAATTTTACTTAAAAAAAATTGAATAAATCCCAAATCCTTAAAAAATGTATCCTTATACGAGTGATAACTATGTACAAGTAAAAAAAATAAAATTATTATATATAAGTTGGCCAGCTCTAGAACATTACATCTTTTAAATAGCTATGAAGCCATGTAAACCACTTAAATTGCAAAGATAAATTGGGTCCGCAGCTGCATTACCCTTAACTTTGAAACATGTTAATTAGTCAAGTTTTCAAAGTACGCGCTTCTGTATAACTCGCGAGTTCTATAAAGCCCAATATACATGGCACCCAACTACACAAATGAGCTTTTCTGTCTTTCCATCTTTTGAAATGAATGTAGTTTTAATAACCCCGTCCTTTTTACCAGACTTCTTTGAAGGAAACGCAAAAGGCCCAAATTATTTACGGAGAGTGCAAATTTTGCTCATTAAAACGTTTTTGATGGCGCCATAATATATTTACTTTCTTTAGTAGATTGTTATTTTATGCCAAAAGAAATAGAGAGGCCCCAGAAGTATATTATGTGTCAAAAATTTAAAAAAAAACACTGTACGAATTAACTAAAATTTAATAACTTTTAAGCGTATTGTTTCGCTTTTTCATACAATAGCAAACATAATTTAGTAACATTTACAGTTAAATTTTAAAAACAATTTAAAAAAATAAATTCAGACAAGTTACCCTTAAAATAAGGTTTTTTTGGGTGATTTATTGTGCCTGATCAGTTTGGGCTGCATATGTCACCAAATTAAAATTTTCATCAGAACAAAGAAATTAAAATTCAAAAATCATAAGATAAAATTGGTACATTTCTTGCAAATTTTAACCCATTCTACATTCTGGTTCGTTTAAAATTAATAGTTTAACCCTAGAAAAGGTTTTATTTTCAGTTTATTTTACCAAATTTGGATGTATGGATGTAAAAATAGCCATTAATTTATTTTTTATACCAAGCAAATTGTGTTTTGTTAATTGTGTAGGTAATTTCTTAAGTAACTTTGTAGATATTTTATGGTCAGCAGATGGCGTAGACGTCTGTTACGTTCATGTGTTTTGTTACTATTATTTCTACCAAAAACACTCTTGGAAAATAATCCTATCCAAAAAGCTCGACCTCTTAAAGTACTGAGATCTAAACTTAGACCAAGTTCTGTCCATATTGCATTCTAAATAAATTTCAAACCCAATGCTCTTTGCTTCTGTCGTAAAGGAACTTGACCTAAGTTTCTTATTTTTTTTACAGGTAAATAAAATCCTTATGTGGTTTCACGTACCAAATCTCATACCTTCATGTAAAATGATAACGAAGTTATGATAGGGGAGAAAACACGTTGAGACGTTTTGTGTAATATACACATTGCGTGCATTAGGCAGAAGCTTTCCTAAATAGTTTAAAACGATAAATTTTATTTTTGAACGTACATATCAACTATTTTTAATAAATTTTAATATTAAATAATCTGGTATAAAGGGAAAATCGGCACAAATAATTAAAAAGTTGCAATATTTAAAAAAATATATCAAATTTTAATAAAAATACTTCTAGCTAGGCTTTATTTTAAAAGTTTTGGCATCATTTACCTTTTCTTTAAAGCATTACCTATCTAACCTCAGAAAAAAGTTGTGGTCAAAAATTAAAAAAAAAATGCGATTGTTTGTTGTTTTTTTATTAGTTCAAGCAAATTAAGACCAAGACCAAAACTGGGCTAGTCTTGGTCTTGGTTTTGCTAGCCTGGCCTTGGTCTTGGTCTTACAAACCAAAAGAAGGTCTTGGTCTTGGTCTTGATCTTGGTCTTGGTCATGCTGGTCTTGCTTTTTTTGGTAGTAATTATTAAAAATTAGGCAATCTTAAATAAAATGTATTTATTTAATGCCTAAAAATAGCTAAAGATGGAGCCTATATTTTTTGCTTTAAAATTTTAGAATATACCAAGTTTAACCTTACACGTACATTTAAATAATTTGATTAAAAATCATATTTTAAATGTAGGGGTTTATATATTTATAGCGCTCTATTTTTAGTTGAACTGTTCCGGAGATATCAAGCTTTTTGGAATTTGGTAGATCTCAATTTCTTTTTAAAACGTTTTAATTTACTCGTTATCGTTATGAGAGAACTGTAAAAAAAAGCAAGGTGATCGATTTTATTATTATTTTACTAAAGAAAGAAACCTGTTACTCATTAAATAATCACCTTTTTTAGCTGTTCTCGACACATTTTTTGTCAAGCCTCTATGAAATACCTCTGTACATTGAATATAAAAATTGAATATTATAATATTTAAAAAAAGTCGCAGAAGTGCAAGAGTCTTGCAGGTGGTCTTGGTCTTGCGTAGTCTTGCACTTTTCGGTCTTGGTCTTAGTCTTGGCCTTGCATATATACCCCGGTCTTGGTCTTGGTCTTGCAAGCGAAAAGACTGTCGTCGTCTTGGTCTTATTCTTGCTGCAAGACTAAGGCCAAGACCGCAAAACCAAGACCGGTATCGCTCATCACTATTTTTTTTATTTGCTTTTTGCATTTGTTTTATAACAAAAAGATGTTTCTAACCTTGAAATGTATCACTGCAATAAAAAATATGCTCTCTTCATTCTACTTCAAATGCATAGATTTCGAGATAATTTAGAATTTAAAATAAAATGCAATTAAATCAGTTTTAAAATACGTGAGAATAGCCCTTTTGGTTTTTTTTTCCTTTATTTAGGCATTCAAGAACCATAATTATACATAAAATTGCTTCTACGGATTTTTCTTATCACTCCTTATTTTTCCTTATGGTATAGTAAAACAAGAGCTAAACTCTTAAATAGGAAGGAATTGCCTTGATCAGATGATTTAAACTGTAATTACCACAAGCCATACTAAGATTATTAAAACAGATAAAAAAAAAACAGGAAATAAATGATCTCAACAACAACATATAGACCTAAGCAAACTTCATCCCTTAAACACTTATAAAAAATTAATTACGGTGCTGCTCTTTTAGCGCTCTTAGATAAGAAAAGTAAAACAAATTTTCCCTAAAAAATCACTGGCAGAAAATGGGTATACATGTTCTAGAGTCTAACAAATCTATACCCTTCGTTCTATGAAATATTTTTGTTTTTTTGGTAGTGCTTTTATTCAAAAAAAAAAAAAGGGAAAATAAAATTATATTTATTAGGAAAAAACCGAAAAAATATGAAACTTGGAGAGGAGGTGCTACTATTAATTTTTCTAAAAGGTATTAATTAAATCACGTTGTTTATAATACAAAGCAAAGTCTATATATAAAGGGTATAAAAACTCCTTATTCATATTTGTTTACAATTAAAATTATAAAACCTTAAAATGTCTTTAGTTTGACATGAACAACCTTATTGGATTGTTGTGTAAATATTTTTAAAATAAATTTCTTATGTGCTTTTTAAATATAATATATATATATATATATATATATATATATATATATATATATATATATATATATATATATATATATATATATATATATATATATATATATATATATATATATATATATATATTATATATATATATATACAGGGTGCCGGAAAAAAAGGGGGCCAATCCCCCGGTCACAAAAGGGTGGCCCCAAAAAAATGCGACTTTCGTTATGCCATTTTTTAATTGGGCGCTCATTCAATATACAGGGCGTCAAAATGAGAAATATAAAATCTTTTTTTTAAATAAGTCGAGTGTTTCAAAAGATATTAAATTAAATTTGGTGGGGGGGTTTTTTTTGAACGAAAAAATTGGGGAAAACCTTCCCCATTCCCTTACTCGGGGGCGCCACCTGCGGGATATTGCATGTGTTAAAAATCCCCAAAAATTTTTGTACCCCTGTATAATAAAGTTCTAGAAAAAAATTTTAATTATACAATTTTTCTTGTAAAAAAATTTTTCTTAGTAAATATCGGCCTGAGTACCCCTTTTTTAGATATCTTAATTTTAAAATCAATTTTAATTTTTCGAAACAAATTGGCTGACCTCGGGGACCAGTAATTTTTTTGTACTGTCAAAGTGACAAATTTAAACGCTTCTGACGCTCTTAACAAGCTTCTCAATTACCCTTAAAAAAAAACTACATTTTTAAATTACATATTTGTATTTGGTGTTTTTTTCTTACAACTTAAAAAAACCATAAGGGGGCATAGACCGAAATGTCCCCCCTTCCCGAAATGGCGAATATGGTTTTGATGTTTGGTAATTTTTTTAAAAATTATTGTAAACTGTAAATACCTGTCAGTTCTCAACTAGGAAAATGTAACGCCTCTAGTTTAGCCGTAAATTTTCCCCCCGACATTCCTAAACCGATTTCATTCAAAAAAAAAATTTTTTTTAAATTTGTTAAAAACCCCCGGGGGACTGGAATTTTTAGCGAAAGACGGAAGGGTAATTCTGGCCGACCTCTGCGGGTTTTAAACCCGGGAAAAAGGAAGAAATTTTAAAATTGTCGAAGAATCACCAAACATTAGTACTGGGTTTTGGGCTGAACGGGAAAAAAATATTGGGAAAACCGAGACACATAATATTTTACGGAGTCAACAACTTTCCCCTTTCATCTTAAAAAAATACAGGGTCTTTTAGCCCGACGATCGGGGCAAGACTTTTTTTTTGTAAATGGTTATGTAAAATGAATAACAAAATTTGGGGTTTTTTAAGAGCGATTCTGTTTCCCCGACGAACCCCCGTTCACAAAAAAGGGAAAATAAAAACCCCCATAACGCACACATATGGGCTGAAGAAAACCCCCGGGGGCCTAGTTGAGACACATCATCAAGTAAATTTTAAAGTCAATGTGGGGCAGGTGTTGGGGAAAAATTTTTTTTTTAGGACCTGTCATTTTCCAGGTAATTTGACTGGTGATTCATTTCTGTTGTTTCTACAAGAAATACTGCCCGATTTGTTGTGATTTCCCTTTAAAATTTAAGAAATATTTTGGGTTTTTCAACTCGACGGTGCTCCGGCTCATTTTGCTATAAATGTTAGGAACTATTAACATCAAGTTTTTCCCCAATCGCTGGGGGGGCAGGTCGGGGTGCCCCCTGTTCCGTGGCCACCCCGTTCGCCCGACCTTACCCTTTGGTTTTTTTGTCTGGGGATGTATGAAAGACTTTGTGTATATGGTTCCGATTTTAAACGAGGATCATTTAAAAAAAAGAATTGCAGCTTGAGAACATTTCAGGTTGAAAAAAATTTTTCAAAGCATTGATTTTTTTTTAAAAAGAGGGCCCCATGTTATACAAAAAATGTATGGAGGTCACGTAGAACAAAAAATTTTAAAAGGGGGTTTTTCTATGATTTTTTTTATAATAAGTAATTTAGCAATAATTTAAAAAAAAAAATTTATGTTTTTTTTTTTAACTTGTTAAAATGTATCTGGATTTTAAAATTAAGATATATAATAAACGGATTTTCAGGCCGACATTTACTAAGAATTTTTTTTTTCGAAAACATTGGATAATTAGAATTTTTTTTAGAACTTTATTATGGGGAAAAAATTTTTTGGATTTTTAACACATGCAATATACCGCAGGTGGCGCCCTCCCCCAAGGATAGCGAATCCGTGAACGGTTTAAATTTCTCGTTCCAAAAAACCCCCACCAAATTTTTTTAAAAACTTATGAATCACTCGACTTACCCCTTAAAAAAAATTTTATATTTCTCATTTTGACGCCCTGTATATTGAATACCAGGCCCAATTAAAAAAAAGGCCTAACGAAAGTCGCATTATTTTGGTCCACCCTATATGTGGCCGGTGGATTGGGGCCCCTTTTTCCCCGGCACCCCCTTTTTTATATATATATATATATATATATATATATATATATATATATATATATATATATATATATATATATATATATATATATATATATATATATATATATATATATATATATATATATATATATATATATATATATATATATATATATTATTTGCATACATAAAAACTATGTAAATTTAAATTTCTAGTTTTTTTTTACAAAAATTTTTGTTTCTGGCTAGTTCTGCGTAAATATGGGATAATAGCCAATTTTCTACGACATAAGTGCTTATTTTTATTAGCAATATTAGTCTTATTTAGCTCTGGCTTATTGATGTCAATTCTGAAACCAATTTGAGAACATTGTGGCTACCACTTGTCACGTCTGGTTAACCTAAAAAAGTAAGTTAGGCAGCTTGGCTATCAATATAAAAATTTAAAAAAGCATGTTAGGCGACATTTGTATGATATTAGAAAGAAGAAGAATTTAAATTGGAAAATACAATAGAACAGTAAATTATAAAATCGGTTTTATATTTATTAATATGTTGGGGAACCAATATTAAGTTATTTAAAATTTTATATCTAAAGCTTAAAAACAAACGTTCAAAAGACAAAACTTAACATTAATTTAAATCCAAATTTTAAAAAAAAAGTAATTTGTCACTCTTAACCGGGGGGCCTTTTTTTAAGCTTTTATTTAACTTGCAAGGTTTCATATGTATGTTTATTCGGCTTAAATCTTGCAGCTCAATTTTTTTAAAAAAAATTATCCTTAACCTATTGAGATGAAATTTTGCATACACCTTTAGTTTAAGACATTGCATTTAAATTTACGGACCCAAAAAGATGGCGAACTAGTTATTTGTTATGTATTCTATATGTATATAGATATCAAAAAAAAGGGGTTTTAAAAAAAAAATAAAATGGCTGACAACAAGATGACCCCCCCAACCAATTTTTTAAAAATTTTAACTTCCAAAAAAGGGTTTCGGTTTTGTTTGGTGGTGAAAAAAAAAAACAAAGCTACATAAATTTTTTAAAAATGTGTCGTGGGGCGGGCCTGGGCAAAAGGTTTAAAATTTTTTATTTACGTTTTTTTTGTTTCCCCAACCCCCATTAGGGTTTCCCTCGCTTTGCTTTTACCGGAGGAGGAAAAAGGGGAAATTTTAATTTTTAAATCATTGTAAAATGAAAAATGGCACAACCCCCAAAAAAAATGAATACGTGGATATGTTCCTCATTTATGGAGAGTGCTGTTATTCTGCGACCGTTGCTTTGAGATTGTCCGTGCGACGGTATCCCTTGCGGGCTCGTTCTAAACCCAAGTACTCGGATGTAACTTGTTCTATTATCTTTAAAACCTGTTCTTTATGTTAGCCTAGTCACTCCTTTTTTTTTTGGGTTGGATGTGACTACACTGAAACCCCAAAAAATACATTTAAGTTTAAAAAAAAGATTTTGGGAAAAAAAAGTATCTTAATAATTTCGTTAAAAAAGAGCCACTGGCCCAATTAGATAACATAACTCAGGTAGGGTTTTTTAAGGAAATTGTCATCCTTTTTTATATGAATATATATTCAAAAAAAAAATTTTTTTTCCTTTTTGGGGGGCACCTAGTAAAAAATTTAAAAAAATTCATTTCAGTTAATGGTTTTTATTATCATCATTAAAAGTAAACTGTATACTAAATTATTTTTTTTCTTAATTAGACCGTCCTACAGACTTATCTAATACTATATTTCATGTTACAACAAGTTAATCCCCAAATACACTCTGCATAGAACAGGATATTTGCTTTGTAGCCTAAAAAATCTAAAATAATCAAGCGATAGCATTACAAAACAGATTGCAGAAACCTAAGTGAACAACACGTTTTCCCTTTTTTTGTTTTAAAATTGGCAATTAAACGATCTTGAGGGTAATTTAATTTTTAAAAAAGGCAGCTGGTTTTGTTGCTAAAATTATTTAAAATTTAAATTTATAATTTATTTATAAACCTTTTTTTTGTTTTGTTAAAAATTTGGATCTTCTTAAACAATAATCCAGTTTATGTACGTTTATAAAACAGTTATATAATTTAAGTAAAAAAAAAGTTTATCAAATAAAAAGGCTAGTTTCCCCCCCAAAAATTTTTTTTTTCACCAATTTAATGTGGTAAGTCATTCTCTAGCAAATCTTAAAACAAATGTTTTTGTTTTTGTTTTTTTTTTGGGGGGCATTGTCAAATATATGCTTCAGAAGCAGTTCAACAGCATTTTTGGTATAATGGTGTGAAGTAAACAATAAATGGTTATTGTTGGAAAACTTGTTAAATAATTTCATATTATGTAGACGGACATTTATTGTAATTATTATCAAGGGTTTTTTTCTTTTTCAGTCTATCCAAAGAGGCTGAACTGCCTTCTTTTTTAAATTAAACACGGTCGGGGCCAGTGATGAACCCGTTATTAAAAAATTTGCAATGGACTTAACAATGGGTTAAATTTAACAAAAAAGGGAAAAATAGACACTCTTGGCAACAGGGTATAAATTAAACGTTAACTATTTGTCAAAAAATAATTTAGTTTGAGATTTCGCATTCAAAAAAAAATAAATATATTAAAAAAAAAAATTTAAAAAAAATTTTAACTTGCACCGAATATGAAAAGTTGGTTCGACATTTCAACAAAGTAATTTTATATTTTTTTGAAAAACAAGCAGCACAATAGATAACTTAAATCACCAATACTGCAGAACTTTTTTAAATTTGGGTTTTTTTAGGTTCTCTAATATAATTCATGGCTACTACATTTTATTGATACGAGCCGGTAATAACCTCTTTGATAAGCATAAGCTAATGCTGTTTAAAAAATATAACATTCGGAACTTAAAAAAAAACGTTAGAGACCCGATGTGGTAAAGCTCCGATTCGTACCAGGGGCCCTTTTCGAAATCCCCAATTAAACGCACTCTAGGGTGTAAAACTTGATC
>JAHBCN010012259.1:0-27260 GCA_019359885.1 Listronotus oregonensis
GGGTGGCCCTAGGAAAGTAGGTAGGTTCCATAATTAAATTGGTGAGCGAGTTGCTGATTATGAAATTTTCGGCTGCTTTGTCTTGTTTGTCAGTTTTTGCAGAACCTAGCCAATCCTTATCATGAACATTAAAATCCCCGAGGACGATTACTTCGGCCAATGGAAACTGGAAGATAATAGTGTCGATCTTTATTGAAAAAAAGTCAAAAAACTCAGAGTGGGAATTGTCAGATGGGAATCGGTATATACAGCAGATGCATTAAGTAGAAGATTTAAAGCTAAGTTTAAGAAAAAGAATGTCAGTCCTACCCGGTTCGAGGTTAGAAATTGCTCTAGCACAAGCCAGGTCGTTGCGAATTAAGCACATACGCCGCCATGGGGTCGAAAAGATGAAATAAGTTCGTATCCTGGAAAAATGAGGTGGTTGGTTGATGTTTTTGGACTTATTTAGGTTTAGAAGATTGTAGATAATGGTGAAAAGAGTTTACGTTGGTTAGTTGTGGTTAGTTAGGCCTACATATATTTGCGAATGATATTAAATTTTTCGATGGTGGCCCCCTAAATGCACCTCTCGCCCGGAAATCCGAATGGAGGGGTATTTTACCTCCGGAAAACTTTACTTTCGGGTGTGCCATCATCATTATTTTTAAATTTTATTATGGTGGAAAGAAAACGAAAAAAAAAGAGGAAGAAGGAAAACTGACTTTCCCGCCCAGAACTCAAAACGTCCTATGAGACTTCACGAGTCCTTTAAAGGGCAAGTGGGGTGGTACCGCCTCAGGCGAAAAAAAGCTCCTCTACCACCTGCAAATTTACTTGGATTTACTTGGCACATGACTCTAATTTATTACGATTTTTAAAAACATTTAAATGAATTATCTTTTCAAAAACTTAATAAATACCATCATAAAGACAGAGCTATATTTAAGGCGAATTTTAAGAGCCCCCCTCTTTAATTCTTTCCCCCGTACCATTCCATTAAATTAAATTCCTTTTTAATCGCTCTTAACGCATGTTTAACACCCACGTAATAACCCCAACCCCACTGACCAACTTTTATCACGTTATATTATAACGGGTAGCTCGATAAAGCATAACATCAGAGTAATGTGTACAGTTAAGGTGTTTGAGGTATCTTATAGAACAGACCATAAAACCAAAAACATAGCGTGTGTTGTGTTCTTTATCGGTTTGGAAGGGTTCTTGCAAGACATCTACTTTTGGGACGACACTTCTTCACCAACAACTTTACTTTACGACAATACTTTTATTAATGATCTTACTACAAAAATTCTTAGTTAACTGGTAACATAATAATAACTATTTGTACATAATATTAAAATGAAAAGATTACTGAAAATGTATTTATAATTGCTAAATAGTCTTTTTCTTTAATTGTAATTGTCTATTAATAGAATATATTTATCTGAAAGTAAAGGCAAAACAACTTAATGAACAAAAAGGATTAACTGGTTATGGTAATGAGTAGGTTATGATAAGGAATAGTTAGGTTTGGATAATAGGATGACAATTGTAAAAATAACTTATTATAAAAAATATAAAAATATAGAATAATATATGTACCATCGAGCCGAAAAAATGGGACAGCAAAATCTCCTAAATCTCTTGGTCTATTAGAATAATATATTTTGATGTTGTCAAAGTTAATTTAAGTTTGTGACAGCCGCCTCAACAAAATCGTTCTTTCAAAGTTCCCGCATTATCTCCTCAACAATGGATGTGATGGAGTTTCTATAAGAAGAATCGCAGAAGAATTGGGCATTAGTAAAAATACCGTTTCCTTAGCTAAGGCAAAAATTGCAGAATATGGAGCTATTGTAAGAAATCCAGGTTCTGGTAGACCAAAAATTTCAAACGACATTCAAGATAGAGAGTTAGTTGGCTTTCTAAGAAACAATCCGTTTGAAACAGCAATAAAGGCTAAAGAAGACACGCATTTTCCTGGTTCTGCTAATACAGCTCGTAGTAGAATAAGAAATTCGGAAATTAAAAGTTGCTGTGCAACAAATAAAATATTTTTGACTGAAGCAAACAAACAGAGAAGATTAGAATTTGCCCATCAATATGCACACCAAAACAACATATGGGAAACTGTAATATTTTCGGATGAAAAAACCTTTCAATCGTGCAATAATGGCAAAATCCGCGTTTACAGGCCTTCTAATACCAGATATGATGAAAGATATACACATAAGACTAATCAAAGTGGACGTTTTAGTATAAACGTTTGGGCCTGGATTAGTTTTCAAGGACCAGGCGTTTGTCAAATAGTGCAGGGAAGGCTTGATGCCTTGGGATATTGCAATATTCCGAACAATGTTATGATGCCATCGGTTGGTGTAGTCTATGGGCAAGATTTTATCTTCCAACATGATAATGCTCCTATACATACAGCCCGTATAGTTCAAAACTATCTAGACGAAAGAGGAATTCAAGTTTTACCGTGGCCCTCGAAAAGCCTGATATCAACCCAATTGAAAACGTTTGGGATAAAATGGCAAGATATATGTATAAAGATATCTTTAGGCCTAGAAATCAGAATGGATTACGCCTAAAGTTAGATGACGCATGGGATCAAATAACCGAAGAATATACCAGAAACTTAATTTTAAGGATGCCACGACATTTGCAAGCTGTAATTAATAACAACAACATATCATCAAAAAAGATAATATTAATTAGTTTTGGTTTATTTGTAAAATGTGTTCAAAATAAAAATTAATATTGAAAAATAAAAATGTTTTGTATCAATATTATTATTTCAATATGTATATTAAGAGTTGAAAATTCATAATGCGTAAATATGCATGCAGTTTATAAGAAACCTAATTTTATATAAATTATTTTTTACGTATGTTTGAGACTTAAATAATTTAATAATGTTTTTTAAGTGATTTACATTTTTTCAGCTACCAAAATTGCTTTAAATCTTAAACCTTTTTGGTAGAAAATATTATCTAAAATAATACTTTTGGGATGCTAATGTACACTAATGCTACTTTTAGAGAAGATTTATTGCTAACTGACTCAAGAGAAAAGAGATCAATAATTAGCAATCTATATAGTGATTTTAAACAGCGAGCTTTAGTCATAGAAGATAAAATTCAAAAAGCTGCGTCTGAAGGGTATGAGTTAACGAAAAAAATTGCAGCAGAATCTGTTAAAAACATAGAAACCGTAAGTGACTTTGTGGCAAGGGTTCTTCTTGGTATCGATGTAAAGGATGCGGATGGTAGCAAAAAACGAAGTGACGATAATCAGTTTGATGAGTATGATGAGTGAGTATAAGATACTATTATTACCTTTAAAAGAAAACTTTTCTAAATTGTTAGTGAAATAATTAGAATTAAGAGCAATATACAAATAGTGATATTTACCTTTAGTTTTTTTGACAACCAGTCAATATAATTGTTTTCTTTCATGCATGGATATTTGACAACAGTACAATGATAATAGACACAAACAATGCGACAATCTTTACTTCCTTAATAAAAGTAGAGTATGCTTCTAGATAAAGCATTTAAAAGAATTTTCTCAAAATAATATACAGTGTGTCTGCTTAAGTTCGCACCATATGGAAAACGTTTTTATTATTAATTTTACGAAAAAAAATTCTTTATAAAAAGTTCTGCATGATCTTAAACCTAAAAAGCAACCATCAGATATCAAATTTTTTAGTCGTATACGAGGTTTTAAAAATTAGAATATGACTTAAGTGTAAATTACCTTTATTTTTTACAATATCAAAAATTGTTATAAAGAAAACTTAATCAGAACTAAAAACTACGTTCAAATATGCAATTACTTCCAATTACCTTAATTTTTTTTTCTTTTTTTATCTACAATAACAATTAGTCCAGTAACTGACCTGAAAGTACCCAAAGCTGTAAATAAATCTGTACAATTTTCATTTGTGGCGCAATTCTTAGGTCTTCGCGGATGCTTTCGAGCGAGAAAAAGTTTATCACGATTCCGACGTGGGAACCCGCTGAAAATGGCCCCCAAAGTCCCAAAAATGAGTTTCCCGCGAATATCTGCCAAAATGAAGATCACCTCAAAATCTACAAAAATTATTTTTACCATTTTTTCGCAACACCAATATTTTTCGCAAAAACGGCCGTCGAAAAATCCATAACATACAGATTTTCTAGAACTCCGAAAACGGCTAAAAAATGCAGATGGGCAAAACAATGTTTTATCAAAACGCAGGAAAGATGGTGCAGGAAATTTTCTGGGATCATTGAACACTTGCTAAGGTCTCATTATAAAAAAGAAATGTTATCCATTTTTTTAAAAAATACACACACCGCAATGGTCTAAGGATATTCCTATTTTAGGGATATAAATCAAAGAATTTAAAAATATATGGCCAAAAAAAGATAATTTATGGAAATTTATCATATTCTGTACAAAATGTAATATTTTAATTAAATGTAGATACCAGAAAAGAAAAACTACAGTGGCGTACAACCATTTTTTTATTTCAACTAAATATCAAACAAAATTAAAAGTCATATTCTAAACATATACCAATTTTTTTATAATGATGAATTTTTTTAATAACGAGTATGACCTCCTCTGGAGTTTATCACTGCGCGACACCTTCTTGGCATACTCAGAATTAAATTGTCCATATCTTCCTGAGCTATGGCAAACCAAGCAGCATTTAACGCAGCAAACAGTTGTTCTTGGTTCTGGAATTAAGAGGTTTTCACGCCAAACCGTTCTTTGTAGCATATCCCATGCATGCTCGATTGGATTTAGGTCAGGTGATTGAGCAGGCCATGGCAAAACGTGATTTGGTTGTCTTGTAAAAATTGTGCAGCATGTCTAGCGACATGAGGACGAGCGTTGTCGTGCATCAATATAAAGTCTGGTCCAACAAGTCTTGCATGGGGTAAGACAAATGGTTGAAGAATCTCTTCCACATATCGATGAGCGTTTAAAAAATGTTCAACCAAAAACGAGATCGGTTCTTCCGCCGAGTCGTATTCAGCCCACACCATTACTGTGCCACCTCTATAACGGGACTTCTTGCACTTTTCCAAGACTCTTTGTAGTCCAGGTTCTTCCATATCCTCAGTCTTCTTGAAACCGGATGCAACCCAAACGAATTCATCTGTAAAAAGAACTGGGGCCCATTGATTATTAGTCCAATTCTCGTGTTCTGTTGCCAAGCTAAACGAGCAAACGAAATTTTCTGAATTTTCAAGGTCTATTATATAACACTTTAATTAAATTAAATAATATATCGTTACCAAATTCATTTTTTTAATTACTTATTTTTTTAAATTTAAAAAAAATCTTAGCAACAGCTATGTATGTCTTTCAAAAATACCTTTTCTTAACTTTCCAAATCAAGATTTTTATTGAGATTTAGAACACGATTTACCAGCTTTTAATTCCAACAGCCAACATTACCCGTTAAGATCTTTGGCCATTTGGAAATCGTTTAAATTTTGGAAAAATAATTTATGTTTAAATTGTCAAAGTAAATTTAATTTTATAAGAAAAAAAAATTTTGGCCATTTTTTTATTTATAAACAAACAAAATTAAAAATCAATCAACATATCCATTTTTTAAGATATTTTTAAAACAGTTCTCCCCTAGATATGGCGCATTCTTGGCTATCAATTAAAAGCAATCTTCCTGAGATGGAAAAACGATTTAGCGCACTGTTCGGTTCTATTATTTCCAAAAAAGTTCTTTTTAGAAAAAGGGATTTTTAGGCATTTGACCATAAAACGATTTGGGCTTGAGCGATGTCAGCACTGAGGACAGGTGTCTATCAAAAAAGTCTGGTCCAACAAGTCTTGCATGGGGTAAGACAAAGGTCTGTGATTTTAGGTTTCAGCAACACGATTGCCTAGTACCAGCTTCTAACATTCCAACAGCTCCAACATTTCATCCCGGTTAAGATGGCGTCTTTGCATGATAAATAAGTAACAGACGGGTTATCTCTACTTTGAATTACAATATACTGACCAATATTTTCAAATTTTAAAACTGATATGTCCACCTACTTTGATTTAAAAACAAGTTTTTGCAGAAGTCCCATTTTTGAACCGTAAAATAAAGTAGTCCATTTTTTATACAAAAAAATCATTAAAATGCCCATCTCTTATCAATATTCTTAACATATTTTACCAACCCAAAACATTTAAACACGATAAAAACTCGTTTACACTCATTGAAATAAATATATCCCTAGACCATTGCGGTGTGTGTATCAATAAATTAATGAGATTCTCTTAAAATATTGTGAAAAAAACATGACCGTTTTTTTTAATATTCTAAAAAAATCAGAATGGACATAGATATGGGTAGCAATGGGTTTTCCCATTCCAATGAACTTAAAATGATTAAAAAATGTACATTTTTGCCTGAGTAATGGAACAATTCGTCCGACCGCTTATAAGTGAATCCATAAAGATAGCGGCATTCTAGCGGTAGAGCGGCAGCTGAAATACGGGGACTTTTGGGTCCCGTTATCCCGAAAACTATCGATTTTTCGAAAAAAATTATTAGGACCATTTTTGTAGATTACAAGGCGATCTTAATTTTTTGTTTAAACAAAGATGTTCCAATTCGCATATTTTGGCAGAGATTAGCGGGAAACCCATTTTCAGCCCTTTCCATCTGTTAATGTTGATAAATTTTTTTCGCTTAAAAGCATCATATATATATATATATATATATATATATATATATATATATATATATATATATATATATATATATAAAATATATATATATATATATATATATATATATATATATATATATATATATATATATATATATATATATATATATATATATATATAATATATATATATATATATATATATATATATATATATATATATATATATATATATATATATATATATATATATATATATATATATATATATATATATATATATATATATATATAGTTGTCCCAAAGTAATGGGACACAGAGAACACAGATTCCAGGTCAAATAATGCAATTTACGTAAAACTTGCCTTATCCGAAAGTTAATAATCAAAGATACAGGGGTTAAACTTTTAATTTTGCTTTGGTTTTTCCTTAATAATTCTTTAACCAAATGACCTAGCGGTACAAAATTTGGGATCTGGGGGTTTTTTGTGGCGAGAAATTTAAATTCGTCCACGCTTTTGATTTTGCTACTAGAGGGCGCCAGCTACGGTTTACCCACTTGTTTTAAATTCGTTACTTTGTTTAGGCTTAGAATTTAAACCCTGTTTATTAAAAAATAAGTTACTATAAATCCATCTGCATCAAAAATGTATCTTTATTTAAGTCTCTAGGAGCAGCCGTTCTCGAGATAAACGCACTTTAAAGGATCTTGCAATTTTTTTATGGAAAATAAATTTATCCAATTGTTTTTAAACTTTGCATAGTGATAGTTCTAAACACGCTGATCAAAGTCTTCAGGGCACAAAACCCGAAAACGCCTCCAACGCCCCCAAAATCACCTCAAAAGTCCCCAAATTCCCAGTGACCTTTGAGGGTGATTTTGGGGGTTGGAGGCGTTTTCAGGTTTGGGCCCTGACAGCTGAACTATCACTATGAAAGGTTTAAAAACAATTGGATAAAATTTATTTTCCATTAAAAAATTGCAAGATCCTTTAAACCCGTCCTCGGGGCGGCTTCCTAGGACAAATAAAGTAACATTTTTGATGCGATTTATTTACAGTAACCTATTTTAATAAACGGTCAATATTCTAAGCAAAAAAAGTTACGACAAAAATCTAAAAAAAAAAGTTAAAGTACTTGTTTTTCTTTGGGCCCTTAGTTCGTAACATTAAACGTGGACAATTTAAATTTCTTAAAAGGGAAATATAATTAAATTTTTAAATTTTTTATATTAAAAAAAAAATAAATTAAAATTTAAATATATATATATATATATATATATATATATATATATATATATATATATATATATATATATATATATATATATATATATATATATATATATATATATATATATTATTTATCCCCGTTCAAAGCTTCGGGGAAGACGAGATAACGCCCATCACTCGACGAGAGTATTACGTCCCTCTCGCGATCTCTCGTTCTTTGAATCAGGGATTTTAAAGTACAGTGGCAAAAACTTTAAAAGCCAATATACAGGTAACAGTTTAAGTAAAAATATAAAATAGTATGAAAATGTCTCAAACAAGGAAAGTGTTAATATTATATTGGGCGTTTGGATTCTTTTGGGTCACTAAAGAAAAATTAGATAACGAACGCAAGGGTGTTCTATAAATATATTTATTGACAACCATGCATGTAATAATGACATTTCACCTATCTTTAAAAGGTGGAAAGTTGACGTTTTTTGACTTCTACTTTCCACCCGGGTGGAAAGTGCTCACTTTCCACCCGGTTGAAAATTTTTTTTTGTAATTTCATTGAATATTGATTTCAAAATGGTATAGTGGCACACGGACATACGCATTCTAATAATAATAATAATATTCTCGAAATTCTGGTGGAGTAGCAGCAAACTCAAATTCCCCATCTGATAACATTTTTTTTTTGGATTTGCAAAGTTAAAACAAATTACTATTCAAATTTAAAGCGTCTTTCTTACACTGTATGTATTGACACTTTGACAACCCGTTACCATGACAAAGATACAAATTGCGAAGCACGGCCGCCTAATAAAATTATTACCAGATCAATTTTCATAATTTCAATTTAAAATAATAGGAAATGAATAAAGTGGTTGTAAAGAAAATAGTATACAAACCTCGGTGGAAAGTTTCATTTCTGTCTCGAGAAGTATAGTAGACATCGGCTGCGCCTCGGTCTACTAACGCATCTCTCGACAGAAATGAAACACTTTCCACCTGGGTATGTAATATATTTCTCTACAAAATAAGACAAGAAAATGTGGCCAACCAAACAAATCTAATTTAATTTACTAGCTCATCGTGTAATAAAAAACCTAAAAAAGCAAATATAAACATGTTATTAATATTTTAAATCGTAATATTTGTTCATGCACTTCGTTGTTTATAACTTTTACTAATAAAAAACGTAGAATGGGTTAATCAGTAACAACAATATGAAAAACTAACTTTTTGCCCGCAGCTTAGCCCGCTTGGACTATACGATTTTGGCTGTTTTGTTTTTTCCCTTTTTCGGAGGATATTGCAAATTACAAAATCAATCGATACGTGCGCCAACGACATCCGCCCTTACGTGTCTGGTCCTTCGAGTAGCCATACCTAATTATGTGCTGTTTCTCCCACTCTGTCGTATTACATCACATCAAGCTTCCGTGCTCCATCCTCTGTCATATACTCGGCGGCAAAGCCCGCGTCGTGCTATTGAGCAATTATTTTTTTTCGTATTTTTTTTTAATATAAATGGCATTTGTAAATGACTTAGTACACAATATGTTAATATGTTGTTATAAAGAATTCCCAAAACTTCTGACGTTGAAATTGACAATAAAATTGACAAATAAACGATAAATTGGCTACATTTTTGTAGTTCTAAGACCAAAAATGATGAATTTCTCATACAAACTTTCATCCCATTCCGTTAACCTCCCAGCAGATAAAGTTCCAAAAATACTACCACTTTCGATTTTCCGGGTAATCTGAAGCCTAATTACAAACTCCCATATTTACAACTAAAAATTATGTTTTTCTATACAAACATGCATCCCCAATTTAACTCCCCAAGAGACTTTTTCCAAAAAAACATTTAAAAAGATCATTACTGATTTTAATCAATAGCCCACATACCAATTTTCATACCTCTAAGTCCAGAAATGAGTTAATTTCGGACAAATTTTCACTCCATATTCTACATCTTTAGGGTGAGGGGGGAGGAGTTTTTTAAAATAATTTCTTAGCTGATGTCTCCTACTCATTTAAATTTCATCTTTATAAAGATTTAGTCAGTAGATTACGGAATAAAAATTTCTCATGCTATATTTCTGTTCTTATACTGCTTTTTTTAGGTTAGAATCTAGTCTGGCCTTAAGAAAAAAGCGACAAGTTATTGGTAAATTATTGAACGGTATTATACAGCGAGCTTTGGAAATACCGGAAAAAATAAAAAATGCTACATCCGAAGCATACGATATATCGAAAAAAATTGCAATTGATTCTGTTAAAAACGTTGAGAACGTAAGTGACTTTGTGATGAGAAATCTTCTTGGTATTGATGTGAAAGATGACAGAAAAAAACGACATGTTCATGGCAAGTAAGTAATAGGATAGATTTTGTCTACATTTAAATTGTTTACTTTTTTATTTATGAATTGACAACAGTGGCGATAACGGACATCATAAAAGTATATTTTCATTATTTGTTTAAAAAAATGTGGGATGAAATTACAAACTGTACCTTTTAAAAATACTGCTAAGCTATACAGACAAGGAAATAGCGAAGAGATGCCTTACAGAGTCCAAAAGAATCCTCCGACTATTAACAGGCGTTCTAACTGGCCACTGGAGGCTACGAGGACACCTATTCAAAATTGGTTTAATAGAGACACAAATATGCAGAGGCTGTAAACAAGAATATGAGACCATAAAATATATTCTTTGACACTGTCCCGTCCTCACATTTAAACGGTCTTCATGCTGGGCACAAACTGGTCTCCAGGAAGATTCCACATAAAGTAGTCGTTAACTGTCATATGCTCGATCACGATTATTACCTGAAGATAATAAATAAAATATTTCAAAGCAGTTAGCAGATCAAAAGTATAAAAGACATACTAAAAGTCGGGAGTCTAGGGATCAGCAGTTAAGAGTTTGGGATTTAGGGGCGGTAATCAGCTTCTCCCATGTGGGGGGACATATGCCCGTACCATGTTAATCTGCTTCATACTAGGTGTTGCAAATATTAACTTCCTTCTATACTTTACTATATCCCAATTGTCCCAAGTATATGTGTCACATATAGTGAATATAGGAGACACAGTGTCACATTTGGTGTAGGTTCCAAACAGAAGTGCCTTAAGTGCTGGGGTCGCCGTTTCCCAACCTGTGGTACGCGTAACACCAGCGGTACGAGGACGCCATTGTGGTCGTACGCCTGACGCCGAGTCGAAAAAAAATCTATTTAAACGAATTTAGATGCGCTTTATGCACAATACTCTTAGATTTTTGCAAAAATTAACAGATAGCCTTAAATGTGCTTCTGATTTTTTTAAATTATATTTAAGTTTCTATAGATGATGAGATTTGACTAATAAAGACTAGTTTTTTGATTTGTCCTAAAGCAAATTTATTTTTAATATGACTTCGATTTTTTGTATTAGTGTATATAAGTAAATCAGTTATTGCCATGTTGGCTTCAAATCGTCAAGCTCAGCCCTCTCTGTGACATTGTTTATGGTTTATTGTGTTGTGTATGGCTTTTTTTTGTCTGATAATATTAATTAAAATAAAAACTGTAAATAATTTGTTGAAACAGAAATTTCAGGAATAAAGCTGCCTTTTAAATTCCATATGACATGGCATTATTATGACGTTCCAACCACTTAGTCGTACGCAAAGGATTTACGTTTTACCAGGTGGTGCGCCCAGAAAAGAGTTTGAGAAACGTTGGTCTAGAGTTTTATAGTTCCCACAGTAAATGGGTAGAGAGCCCCTCAGTATACAGTGTGGTCATTTAAGTGTGCAACATATGGGACCTTTTTTTTTATTAATTGCACAATCAAAATACAAATATTGCCGAAAGTTGGTGCATATTCAATAATCATATTAGGTGCACTGAGAATGGTTGCAAGTCAAACAGCATACAGGGTAGGTCAAAAAATATAAAAATTGTACAGGGTAAAGTACCCTTATTTCAAAAAATTCAGCAAAATGTTATTAAGAAAAGTTATTTAGAATCAAAAGTTATACCTTAATACCAAAACATGGCCTCCTAAGATATTTTTTTTTTTTTTAAAATCCTTTAAAATTTCTTTTATTATATATTTTTTTAATAGTCAGCCTAAACACTCTCATAAATTAATCAAAATCAAATCAATTTCGCATAACTTTGTTGAAATTTACGCATATTTGTAAAATTAACATAGATTTCTAATTTTTTATGGAATGACAAATTTCATGTTTGTTGCAGCGATATTAAACACAATCTAAAATTTTGCAAAAATTTTCTTTAATAAGGTAAAACATGAGTAATGATAATATGCCTATTAAAAACGATAACTGAAAGTACAAAAATTTTATTTTAAATGTTTTAAAAAAACTGTACAAATTAATGGACATCATAAAAAAACCTACTAAAATTATCGCGGATCCCCATGAAAAAAACAAATGAGGGTTAAAAGTAAACATGATGACAGTTTGCTGACAATAATTTTTCTTTCTTAAATAATTATTCGTCGCTTATTAAATTTATTTGATTTCCTCCTCCAAGACAATTAACGCTGGCCGAGAAGGCATTAATCAAACCATTGCTTTTTTGCTTTTGAGATTTGGGTGCGTTTAATACAAACATAATGGATACCTTGTGTTGTTAGTTATAATACATAATTAGAAAAATAATAATGTTTACTTATTTGTTCTTTTCCATGGGTGTCTGCGATTATTTTAGTGGGATTTATGTTTGTATATTAATTTTTTAATAAACATTTAAATTAAAAATTTTGCACTTTGAATGAGCGTTTTTTATATGCATATTATTATTACTAATGTTGTACCTTATTTAAAATAATTTTTGTAAAATTTTAAAGTTGTGTTTAATATCGTTGCAACAAACATAAAGTTTGTCATTTCCCAAAAAATTAAAAATCTATGTTAATGTTACAAATATGAGTAGATATGCTATGTGCGTATGAGAGCAATAAGGGTAGTTTTTCCCATGTATTTCTTATGGGAGAAATTTCAGCCCCTAAAACAATTTTATCGCCATCTTCAACCCTTACTCAAAATAAGGATAGTTTTTGTAGAGTGGTAGATAGGGGAAGTTTTTGTATCATCATCTTAAGTGAACACCATTTTGGTCATCGAGGTCATTGAAAAGTAAATAATTAGATACACATCATCCAAGAATTAAATAAATATTCCAGCAGGATTCGAACCACCGTCCTATTGCTTCAAAGTCCAGCCCGCTACCATTGCACCACGGGAGAATATTAGATATTGTTGTGAAATAGTTGAATAGTAGAAGTGACGTAAATAATTAAATAAATAAATAAATAATAACCTAGCAGGATTCGAACCACCCATCGCCTCGTCCTATTGCTTTAAAGTTCAGAGCTCTACCACTGAGCCACCGGAGATATTAAATATTAAGTTGAAATAGATGTATAGTAGCTGGCGTATTCATCATCACGCGGGGGCGTCGTAGTAAAGAAAATTAATAATATTGTTAAACGTCGAAATTACATAAAATGACTAGGCAGTACATGTATTACAGGCAAACAGCGTAAAACCGTTTAAAATGAGAGATATCAATTAGTACAGTACCCCAGACTGATTATTAGGGCCTTAGTATTAGAAAAAAAACCCAAAGGGAATACTTGCTAGAAAATAAAAATATCGTCGAATTATATATACAACCCAATCAGTATATAAGGGTAGCGTTGGGTAGTTAAAAATAACCCCGATGATGATGATGGATAAAAATAGAAACTTGTTTAATATTATAAAGCGTATGTTATTGTTTATAGCGCAAGTTGTTTTAACTTATGCATTTCGATTAAGGTTATTAAAAAAATAGTATATGTATTAAAAAATGACAAGGCAAAATAGGCATTATTTTAAAATGTGTTTATATGAAAAATCGTTATCAGCCGAAATGCCGAGGGGACTTTTTCCGCCATTTGCGCAAGTTTTTTCTAATAGTTTCTTCAAAAACGACTTTTGATCATCTGCGCACCTTTACAAAGGGCCTTATATGTTTTTCGCTTATATCTCAGCTCCTATTTGTCGGATCAATGCCGTTTTTTCTCCAAATGATTTAGGGTGTTGAGATACACATATCAGTTGTTTAAATTTAATATAAGGATAAAGCCTTTTTGGCAACACTATGTATAACTTTTTTATTTATCAACAGATTAAAATAATTCTTTTTATTCTAATTCAGGATGTTAAAACATACATATTTGATGTATAAATTTAATATTACCATAAAGCCCTTTTGGCAACACTATGTATAAATTTTTTATTTAATTTTCGATTGAAATAATTTATTTTTTTTCTAATTCAGTATGTTAAAACATACATATTTGATGTTTAAATTTAATATTATCTTTAAAATTTTTGCAACATATATATAACTTTTTACTTATCAACAGATTTAGATAATTGTTTTTATTCTAATAAGATTTAAAACAACATATTTATTTAAATTTATTATAAGCAAAAGTTTTGGAACACTCTGTATAACTTTTTTTTATCAACAGATTTAAATAATTTTTTTAAATTTTAACTCAAGATGTTAAAAAATGGTCCAAATTTAATATTGGCATAAGCCCCTTTGCATTACTCCGTATAAGTTTTTTATTTATCATACGATTGAAATAATTCGTTTTTAAATAAATTCTAATTTTTCTCCACCTTCTATCAAATTGACTTTCGGTAAAATACAAAGCCTTAATTAAAAACATTTATAAATTTAACAACTTAACTTATACAGCGTTTTAACAAGATTAAATAAACTATAGATTTAAAAATTCTTTTAAGAATCATTAGTAGTTTAATTTAAGAAGTATACGTTTCAATAAATATTTAAACAAATCATTATATTAGAATTTTAAGGTAAACATGTAATACAATTGGTAGATGTTTCACTAATTGTTTGAAACAATCATTTAGTGTTTATGACATTATTACGACTTAGCCATCAGCGGTTAAAGGGGATGAGGTCAGAAGGGGTTTAACTGTATATTTTGGAAAATAAATAAAGTGCAATCATACAAAATTTTTTCTCTACCCTAAATGCGCTTTCAACTCACAGAATATTACGAGTATTAATTTTCATAAAATAAATGCAATGGGAAATTAGAAGTTTATTCGCTTATTTCCAAATAACAGCACTGTTTTTCCAAATAACAGTATTTTAAAAAACAGCACTGTATTTTCAAATAACAGCCCTGTTTTTCCAAATAACAGCCCTGTTTTTCCAAATAACAGCACTGTTTTTCCAAATAACAGCCCTGTTTTTCCAAATAACAGCCCTGTATTTTCAAATAACAGCCCTGTTTTTCCAAATAACAGCCCTGTTTTTCCAAATAACAGCCATGTATTTTTAAATAACAGCACTGTATTTTCAAATAACAGCCCTGTATTTTTAAATAACAGCACTGTATTTTCAAATAACAGCCCTGTTTTTCCAAATAACAGCCCTGTTTTTCCAAATAACAGCCCTGTATTTTTAAATAACAGCACTGTATTTTCAAATAACAGCACTGTTTTTTAAATAACAGCACTGTTTTTAAATAACAGCACTGTATTTTCCAAATAACAGCCCTGTATTTTCAAATAACAGCCCTGTATTTTCAAATAACAGCACGGTTTTTCAAATAACAGCCCTGTTTTTCCAAATAACAGCCCTGTATTTTTAAATAACAGCACTGTATTTCCAAATAACAGCCCTGATTTTCCAAATAACAGCCCTGTTTTTCCAAATAACAGCCCTGTATTTTCAAATAACAGCACTGTATTTTCAAATAACAGCCCCGTTTTTCCAAATAACAGCACTGTATTTCCAAATAACAGCACTGTTTTTCCAAATAACAGCCCTGTTTTTCCAAATAACAGCCCTGTTTTTCCAAATAACAGAAACTGTATTTCTAAATAACAGCCCGTATTTCAAATAACAGCCCTGTATTTTTCAAATAACAGCACTGTATTTTCAAATAACAGTCCTGTTTTTCCAAATAACAGCCCTGTTTTTCCAAATAACAGCACTGTTTTTTCAAATAACGGCCTGTATTTTAAATAACAGCCCTGTATTTTAAATAACAGCACTGTTTTTAAATAACAGCACTGTTTTAAATAACTGAAGAATTGTATTTTTCCAAATAACAGCCATGTATTCCAAATAACAGCCCTGTATTTTAAAAACACACTGTTTAAATAAGCCCTGTTTTTCAAATAACAGCCCTGTATTTCAACACAGAACTGTATTTCAAAACAGCCCTGTTCTTAAATACAGTGCCTGTATTTCAAATAACAGCTGTATTTTCAAATAACAGCACTTATTTTCAAATAACAGCCTGTTTTCCAAAAAATAGCACTGTATTTAGAATACACTGTTTTTGAAACAATGCATATATTTCAAATAACAGCCTGTTACTTGAGAACAGCTGTATTTGAAATACAGTCCTGTTTTTAAATAACATGCTGTATTTAAAAAAGCAGTGCTTGTAAAAAAACTAAGGGTTTATTTAAATACAGTGCTGTTATTGGAAAAACAGGGCTGTTATTTGGAAAACAGGCTGTTATTTGAAAATACAGTGCTGTTATTTGAAAATACGGGCTGTTATTTGAAAACGGGTGCTGTTATTTGGAAAAACGGTGCTGTTATTTGAAAATAAAGTGCTGGTATTTAAAATACAGGCTGTTATTTGGAAAAACAGGGCTGTTATTTAAATACAGTGCTGTTATTTGAAAACAGGGCTGTTTTTGAAAACAGGGCTGTTATTGGAAAAACAGGCTGTTATTTGAAAAACAGGGCTGTTATTTAAAATACAGTCTGTTATTTGGAAATACAGTGCTGTTATTTAAAAAACAGGGCTGTTATTTAAAAACAGGGCTGTTATTTAAAATACAGGGTTGTTATTTAAAAAACAGGGCTGTTATTTAGAAAAACAGGGCTGTTATTTGAAAAACAGGGCTGTTATTTAAAAACAGTGCTGCTATTTGAAAATACAGGGCTGTTATTTGATAAAACAGGGCTGTTATTTGAAAATACAGTGCTGTTATTTAAAATACAGTGCTGTTGTTTAAAAACAGTGCTGTTATTTAAAAATACAGGGCTGTTATTTAAAAATACAGGTCTGTTATTTGGAAAAACAGGGCTGTTATTTTGGAAAAACACGGCTGTTATTTGGAAAAACAGGGCTGTAATTTGAAAATACAGTGCTGTTCTTTAAAAATACAGGGCTGTTATTTGAAAATACAGTGCTGTTATTTAAAAATACAGGGCTATTATTTGGGAAAACAGGGCTGTTATTTGGAAAAACTGGGCTGTTATTTGAAAATACAGTGCTGTTTTTTAAAATACTGTTATTTGGAAAAACAGTGAAATAAGCGAACAAACTTCTAATTTCCCATTGCATTTATTTTATGAAAATTAATACTCGGAATATTCTGTGAGTTGAAAGCATTTATGGTAGAGAGATAAAATTTTGTATGATTGCATCTTGTGTATTTTATTTTCCAAAATATACAGTTAAACAAAGCCCTTCTGACTCATACCTTTAACCGCTGATGGCTACTTCCAAATTAAATTTAAAACTTCGTAACCCTTTAAAGAAAAAATTTAGCTTTTTTAAAAGAAAAAAAAATTTTTAAAAATTTTTTATAGTTTGTACTTTAATCTTAGTTAAAACGCTGTAATTAAGTTAAGTTGTTAAATTGTATAAAAATGGGGATTAAATTTTTTTCAATCGTATGATAAATAAAAGAAGTTATACGGAGTGATGCCAAAAGAGCTTTATGCCAATATTAAATTTGGACCATGTATGTTTTAACATCTTGAGTTAGAATAAAAAGAATTATTTAAATCTGTTGATAATAAAAAATTATACATAGTGTTGCCAAAAAGGCTTTATGCTTATATTAAATTTAAACATCAAATATGTATGTTTTAACACCTGAATTAGAATAAAAACAATTATCTAAATCTGTTTATAAGTAAAAGTTATATATAGTGTTGCCAAAAAGGCTTTAAGATAATATTAAATTTAAACATCAAATATGTATGTTTTAACATACTGAATAGAATAAAAATAAATTTTTTTCAAACAATATTTAAAAATTTACATAGGTTGCCAAAAAGACTTAGGGAATATTTAAATTAAAGCCTCTATCATCTATTTCAACTTAATATTTAATATCTCCGGTGGCTCAGTGGTAGAGCTCTGAACTTTGAAGCAATAGGCCGAGGCGATGGGTGGTTCGAATCCTGCTAGGTTATTATTATTTTATTTATTTAATTATTTACGTCACTTCTACTATTCAACAATTTCACAACAATATCTAATATTCTCCCGTGGTGCAATGGTAGCGCGATGGACTTTGAAGCAATAGGACGGTGGTTCGAATCCTGCTGGAATATTTATCTAATTCTTGGATGATGTGTATCTAATTATTTACTTTTCAATGACCTCAATGACCAAAATGGCCCTGATGGTGTTCACTTAAGATGATGATACAAAAACTACCCCAATCTACCACTCTACAAAAACTACCCTTATTTTGAGTAAGGGTTGAAGATGGCACTAAAATTGTGTTTTAGGGGCTGAAATTTCTCCCATAAGAAATACATGGGAAAATGCTAGATTTTGCGGTAGAAGTCGGTTAGCATATCTACTAATTTGCTTAAATTTAAACAAAATTATGCAAAATTAATTTGATTTTAAATAATTTATGAGAGTGCTTAGAGTGAATATTAAAAAAAATAGAGAAATTTTAAAGGTTTTTCAAAAAAAAAACAAAAACATTCTTAGGAGGCATGTTTTGGTATTTAGGCATAACTTTTAATTCTGAACAACTTTTCTTAATAACATTTTGCTGAATTTTCCTAAATAAGGGTACTTAACTCTTGTACAATTTTTATATTTTTTGACCTACCCTGTATGCTGTTTGACTTGCAACCATTTTAAGTGCACCTAATATGATTATCAAACATGCACCAAATTTTGACAATATTTGTATTTTGATTGTGCAATTAATAAAAAAAAATCTCATATGTTGCACACTTAAATGGCCACGCTGTATATTCCCAGTACCTACAGAAATCCAAATTTATACAGATAATTAAATTACTTTTGTCGGTACTAAAAATTAGTAAAATCTCCAATATCGCCCCGTAATCAATGGACACTGAACACCACATTTCTTAATATAAATAAAAGGTGTTTACATTTTGAAAAAGATTGATATTATTTATACTTTTAATGAATGAGTTTTGATTTATTACTTTTTCCCCATATTTAGCAGTTAGTTTTAATATCTATTGCAAGAAGATTTATTTTGAAATATTCTTCTATAAAATTGCTTGTTTTAGTTTGGAATTAGCTCATATATTAAGAGACAAAAGAGATACCATATTTGATTTTCTTGGACAAGTCAAACAAGCAGTTTCAGACACTGCGGCTGACGGGTATGACAAAACTAAAAAGGCTGCAAAAAGTGTTGTTAGAACGCTTGTAAGTTTAAG
The DNA here is from genome assembly GCA_019359885.1 of Listronotus oregonensis. Lineage (NCBI taxonomy): Eukaryota > Metazoa > Arthropoda > Insecta > Coleoptera > Curculionidae > Listronotus > Listronotus oregonensis. The sequence continues at coordinate 19,413 of JAHBCN010012259.1, forward strand.
CGACCTCGTTGCCCAAAATATTTTGGGTCTAGATATAAATGGCGAAAGAAAAAAACGTAGTGATGATATTGCAGTTACGGGGTAAGTTATAATGTACAGGATGGTACATTTTCCATACATTAACCCTAGTAGCTCAGTTGGTGGAGGCCACAGGGACAAGTAATGAGCAAACAGGCTGATTTTTTATTATTATTAGTTTAGAGTATATTGGTTGATATGAAAAAATTTCATGGGTTTTTTTTAAAATCCCAGAATATTTTGGGATGGGATAATTATAATGGAAAATAAAAAAATCCATCTTGTAGGAGAAGATTTTTTTTACCAAAAAGGTATTCTGCACTTTTTTGTCGGAGTCATAGTTTGTCCGCAAAAAATTAATTTAATAACTTATGTATACTACGCACGGGACACCCGATCGCGAATTTACAATTCCTCTACCATTACAGTCAAGAGGGTGACTGAATTCAAGTAGTTTTTGTTTGCAAAATATAAGTTACATTTTCTAATCTATTACGGTACAGAAATTGACCATACTAGAATAGAATTTGTAAGTTTATTTTGTGCGCCATTGTCTTTACAAAAGTCTAACCTCGTTCCTGATCGTGTCGCCTTTCATCACTCACAAATAATATATATATATAAATAATTTATTTATATATATATATATATATATATATATATATATATATATATATATATATATATATATATATATATATATATATTATTATATATATATATATATATATATATATATATATATATATTTTATATATATATATATATATATAATATATATTATAAAAATAATATATATATATTTTAATAATTTGAAGTAAATTATAAAATCCCCTTATAAATTTTTTGTTCTTGGTTCCTTAAAACTTTATTTTGTTTTTTTAGTTCTTATGTCTTTAAGTGTGCAAAAATTTTCTTTACTCCATTTATAATTTCCCTAAGGATTTGAAAATACACCTGTCTCAAATTAAACAGGTGCATTTTTTTATTAGCTGTAATGTTTTCCATTTTAGACCATTTTTGAGTTTTGGAGTGCTGGTAGGCTGATATGTTTCGACAAAATGCGCAATATTTGGGTGGAATATTTAATACAGGACCGGACTTGAAGGTGTTCTTGAACTGATACATTAAAACTTGTTGCCCCAAAAAAAAAATTGGTTTTACTTGTTTTATGGCTTTTTGGTAGCCAAACTCAACAGTCTTTGTGTAAAAGAAATTTTGAAAAAAATATTAAGAAAATATTTTATTTGGGTTTTATTAGGTGCTGTTTAATTTGAGCCACAGTGTAAATATTGACTGAAACAGTGTAGACATTTACTCAATATTAATAAAACGCTTAAAGTTATCACCAAACAGTTAATTTCGTACTGTAATAGATTGAAAATAATTAAATTCTGCAAACAAAAACTACTCGAATTCAGTCACCCTCTTGACTGTAATGGTAGAGGGATTGTAAATTCGCCGCCCGATCAGCCACGTGCGGAGCTTTGTTTTAGAGTTGCGCGTTTTACATTATAATCTGACACGACCTTACGAGATGTTGAATGGAATTTAAAATACACTATTTTGAAGTTGGAACTCTCAGCTTTCTAATGGTATGATTTATTTTCTGTTTTTAATAAAATATCGTATAGAAAAAAGTGCCTATATATACGTATTACAATCGAAAATTGAGCGTTTAGAGAAATTGTTTTTAGGTGACCGACTCCACGAATAAAAACTTTCACTCATTAATTTTGTCTCGTTATAAAATACAGCTCTTGTCATGATTTTGAAATTTATCAGAATCTAAAGATTAAAGCGATATAAATATATTGGTTTGTAAAAAATTATGAAAAATCCACTTATTCGGGTGTTTTTTTTTTTTAATGTAGGTAAACTGGTATACTTTAAGAATCTGTAACCATAAATTCATTTAGTACGGAAATTTTTTAATGATAATGATTTTTTGTGTATAACAAAAAACGGCCATTTTTATGTTCTAATCTTTTTCTCTTAGCAAAGTTAAAGATAAATTTTGATACTGCTATACTTAACAGATGAATAATCAAAGAATAAAATGTACATAGTGGACAGGTAAGAAAAGGCCCAGGTAAGAAATACAATAGAAAGGAACTCAGGTATAAAATACGTTGGGGACCGATGGCTGACTCCGCCGGTCCCCAAATCGAAAAATCAAAAATAAGAAGTTAGCACAAGCTATGGAAAGTTTTAAATTGAAAAGACAGTCTCATGAAACGATTTTTGAAAATGGCATATTATTTCTGCTTTCGTTATATGGAGCACAGAATAAAACAATTTTATTAACGATTACCGATATGTGGCCTTTACTAAAGCCGTTGCGAGTATAAAGCTGTTTTCGGGTTTTGAAATTCTGTTCTAGAACCGTCCGGCGCTTGCGCAGTTCAAAATTGCCGTTCGGGTTTTAAAGAACTGTTCTCGGCCCTTTTAATTCTGAGTTCGCTTTTTTCTGGGAATTACATTGGGAAGTTCTAGAACCGTCCGTATCGCTGGATTATGATTGCGTTCGAGATTTTCAAATGTCTGATAATCCTGGAACTGTCAGAGAACGATTCAAAGTATTGAGCTACCGCGCATACAGTTCTGTATAATTAGAATGTTTACCCCCAACATCTGATGGTGCGAAGTATCACCTGTATAGAGCTTATTTACAAGTCCAAATTTGGATGTCAAATATTATTAATGCTGAAGGATGGGGTTGGAAAAAAAGACAATTCTTTAACATATTAAAATGACTTAACAACCGGCTTCAGAGTGTATAATTAAAATGATGTTTTGCGATATTTTTATTTTTTTTCGAAAATTTTGAAATGTTTTTGAAAATTTCGGTTTTTTTAATTTTTTACCTATGTTTCTTAGAGTAAAGCATTCCTACATTAATAATGTAATAGGTAATCGAGTGGAATGATATGATTTTAAATTTAAAGCGTGAATTTTATCGCTTGTTTTTTAGCGCAAGTGGCTTAACATCGATTTTTGCGGACAAACTAAATAACTCTGAGGAAAAACGCAAAATCTTTTTTCATAGAAAAACTTCCCTACAAGGCGGTATTTTTTATTTTTTTCTATCTTCATCGCAGCCCGAAATATTTGAGAATTTTGAAAAAATATATATTTTTCGAAATTTTTTTGGACTTTAGGAAATCGATGTACCTATGATTTTTTTTAATATCAATCAGTATACTCCAAACTACTTATAAACAAAAAATCAGCTAGTTGCCAATTACTGTGCTCATGGGAAAAATTTACTCCACCAACTGGGCTATAGAAAGATAATCATATTGTGTAGTACAGAAAAGATACTTATGCGTAAAATTGACCCATGTGTTTTAATTAGCTGTAGGTCGAGGTTTATTAATTTATTTTAATAAATCGTACGGTATTTTACACATATATTATAATCATTTATTTATGAAAAAAACCAAAACTTTAAACTTCTGCTATAAATCAACAAAAATGTTTAACACTTACATATGCTTCATATGAAAACTTTTTTATTACAATAATCAGCCACTTTTTTAGTACAAAATTAATAATTAGTATATTTTATATACAGGGTGTCCCAGAATATGTGGGCAATCTCTCAGAATCTAATAGAAAACCCAAAAATATTATGACTCCCCAAAAATTTTTCCTACGACCTTCCTTACGGAATACAGGTAATAACGGACAAACCCTGGAAATCTTTTTTATAAATAACTTTTAAAATACTAAGCGTAATTTTATATTTTTTTAATATAATTGTTGCTAGATAAGTCTTCTTAAAATGAACCCATTAAATCATATTTGGCTTATTTAGTTTGCCAGGGACGGACTTGCTCTGACACAATAATAGCAATTTTTTTAACACCCTGTATTAAAGGTCAAAATATTAAATAGCTTTAACAAAAAACTAGATTGACACCGATAAAATCAACTTTTTACGAAAACAAATATATGGTGGTATTTTTTTACATTATACAGATGTTTCTAATTGTACGTCAATATTTAAGGAGGAAATTTTTTTTAAAAAAAAATTTTGAACGTATGTCCTAAACGTCTTAACTTTTGAGATACGGGGTGGTAATTTTAAAAATAAACATTTATTATTAATATCTGTAATCCATTTGATATTTTAATGATATTTCATACATGTATTTTACAAGAAGCTTTTTTAGTGTACCTTTTTTTTTTTTTTGCCAAAATAGGCAGGTCAAATTTTTACGAACGCCACGGGAAAAAAAAAAAGGGTACACTAAAAGAGGCTTTTATAATAGTACAGTATTTATATGACAAATTTCATTAAAATTTCTAAATGGTTTTAGAAATAATAAATGATTTTTTTTTAAAAATTTTACCACCCTGTATCTAAAAGTTAAGTTTAGGACATACGTTCAAAAAAATTTTCTTTTTAAATTGGACCCAAAAATTGTTTCCCCCTAATATTAACGTACAATTAGAAAACACTGTATAATGTAAAAAAATACCAAATGATATTTTATTTTTAAACAGTTTATTTTATCGATGTCAATCAAATATTTTTTGTTTAAGATTAAAGCATTAAAAATAATATTGTTAGCCTTTATCAAAAGGGTGTTAAAAGATTGTTTTTTGTCAAGTAGTCCGTCTCGGCAAACTAAATAACCCAAATATGTTTTAAATTTTTTTGCTTATTAGTAACCATATATTAAAAAATATTAAATTACGCCCAGTATTTTAAGAGTTATTTAAACAAAAACGATTTTTTTAAGGGGCGTCCGTTATGTCCCTGTTCCCCGAGGGGGGATAAAAAAAAATTTTGGGGGAACTTGTCATAATATTTTTAGGTTTTTTTTGGGAGTGCCCCATAGACACCCTTATTAGAACAAGGACGCACTTGCCTTTCGCCTTATTTTAGAAAGGTAAAAAGTACAGTAAATACGTTTTTTTACTATAGGCTTATCAGTATTGTCTCCCGATGTACCGGGTACTTTATTTGGGAACATATTGGAGATATTATCTCGCAAATATCTTTTCAAAGTAGGAGCTTCTAAACGCCTTCGCAAAAACGGAGAAGACAGACCCAAACAAATTTTTAGAAATTTTGGACTTAAAGGCTTTTCTCCTATGTTTTTAACATTGTGGCTATAAAATATACATGGTTTAAAACAATGTTTATATTTTAAAAAAAAAACCTAATTTTTGTTTTTTTTAAATTTTGCAGTGGCCTCTAGAATTTTCAAAATGTTTTATCTCAAAAGTAAGACATGAAACCCACACCAAATGGGTATTTCTCTGTAAGCTGGGCAACTCACTGTTTCAGGCCGATTTAATATGAAAAATATAGTTCATTTTATAATTTGTACTCACTTAAAAAGGTAATCACCTAATTTACCGCGGTCCATCATACAATATTCAATAAAATAAAGTTTATTACATCAAAAACGTTTTTATAATGCTCAATGAACAGTCCTCTGCATGTCCCCAAAAACAGTTCCCTGGTAAAAAAAGGTGTTAATCTCACAAGTATTTAAAAAAATCATACTTATAATATTTGAAATCTAATAAACTTTTTACTGACAATATCAGAGGAATATATTTTTTAATTAAATAATGCATCTAAAAATACTAATTATTTTGTCCCCAATTTTACGCACAGTCCCCTGGCTCTTATTTAAAACTACCTCTATAACATTTAATACAATTAATCTTTATTTCTACGTAGTGCTTCGTATGCTTTTTAAGTTTGCCCAGAAAACTCACAAGAGGACTTTGCCTAGTTTACATAGAAATGCCCATATATAGATGCTTATGGCCTTAAGGGAAACACTTAGTAAAGAAAATTTTTTATTTTGGAATTTACAAAACACTTTCTTGATTTTTGGCATTGCTCCTAATTTTCAAATGTAAATCCTTTATTTTTTTTTCGTGAATTTAATCAAATTCCAAATTTCGCAAAATTATCTGTGCTTTACAAAAGCCATATTCAGTTATGAATTGCAGATATTTTTGCGAAATTTGATATTTGACAATAAAAATTGATCAGTTTCACGAAATTAATACAGAGGATTCGCCTGTAGACCTTATTCCAGCAATTCCAAAATGAAAATTTTGTTTACCCTTTTTGGGAAAAATATTGGCGTAAAAACCCAAAAAATTTTTAAAAAAAAAAAAAAAAATTTTAGTTAATGTTGTATACGAACCACCTTAATTTAAATCCAAATTCTTGTCGCAATTGGGTAAAAGTTGTAAATGTTTAATACTTGTTTACTTTCCCTGTTTTATTTTTGTTACTTTTTCTCTAATAGAAGAGAAGAAAAATTAAAGATTAGGCAAGTCCCTTGCCAAAACACAAGAACTGGGGGGATTTAGGGGGAAACCGGGGAACCTCAGGTCCAAAAAAAGGGGGGCCCTCAAATAGAGACCAAAAAAAAAAATTAGACAAAAAACAACTTTTTCTTTTATTTTTTTTTGCGTTTTACCTTCACCTACAGTATATTTTTACAAACAAAAAATTTAAATATTAAAAAAATCATGATTTTTTTTCCCCCAACAGGCAAAGTAAAATATCCAAATCTCAAAGGGCCCCTGATATGCACTTGCAATTTACTCCCCATCTTAGGAAGACTCAATGGCTCAATAAAAAATTCCGTTTAAATAAATATTGAGACGATTTTTTAAAAAAAATTAAACAATTAAAAAATTCAAAAAGTGCAAAACTTTAATGACGGGGAAATTATATTATTAAACTTATAATGATATTGTTTTGTATTTTTTTTTAATTTCGTAAAACTGATTTAATTTTAATTTTTTTTTTTAAAATGTATTTTAAAAGAAATGTAATTTTTCTCATTAGTGATGAGAAAAAGACCAAGACCAAGATCGGGTTAGTCTTGGTCTTGGTCTTGGTCTTGCCAGCCTGGTCTTGGCTTGGTCTTTGACCAAAGAAGGTTTGGTCTTTCTTGGTCTTCCCAGGTCTTGTTTGGTCTTGCTGGGTTAATTTAATAAAATTTTAAATTAAAAAATTTTTTTTAATATTATAAATAATAAATAAAGATTGAGACTATATTTTGCTTTAAAATTTTAAAATATACCAATTTTAAATTACATGTACATTTAAATTATTTGATTAAAAAGCAATTTTAAATGTAGGGTTTTTTTATTTATAGGGTTCATTTTTAGTTAAACTCAGACACAAAAAACCTGCTTTAATACATAGTGACAACTTTTATTTTCAAAAAAATTATTAAACATTTCCCTACAAAGTTTGTACAAATACTTTATAAACATTATGATTAAAGGTGGCTTGTGCAAAAGCTCAATATCTCCGAAACCCCATAAGGGAAAAAATGAATATATAAAAAATTTTAGAAAAAAGGGGGAAAAAATTAAAAATTTTTTTCTACTACTCACCACTCAAAAAAACTTTCATTTTGCTTTTAACCTAAATTAAAAAAATATGGCAAAAAACCATTTAAAAAAAACACTTTTCCATATTATGCTGAAAATTTTAACTGTGATATGGAAATGTCGACGCAGATTATTTTTTAATAATCATTGCGGTTTTGACAAAAATGACGTCATCATTACATTTTGGCATTGTTTTGACTTTTTCCCTCTAAACCGGGAAATGAAATTTAAAATCAAATTTTTATAAAAAATATTCCTATAGAATAACAAATATATTTTTTTTTAAACCATCACTTTTAATTTATATCTTAGTTTTAAGGTGCAATCTAATGATGTCACTCTTACAGGGGGAAAAAATATTGTAAAATTTTTGGTTTTTAAAAAATTTTTTATCCCCCTGTAAGGGATCACTAGATAGCAATTTAAAAAAAAAATTAGGGA
>JAHBCN010012260.1:0-27008 GCA_019359885.1 Listronotus oregonensis
ATATATATATATATATATATATATATATATATATATATATATATATATATATATATATATATATATATATATATATATATATATATATATATATATGTTTATAAAGAATTACAAAAACAAAAAAAAAAACTGTTTTCAAAATTTTTTTTACATTAAAAAAAACAAATAAGATGTGTTTAATAATTCAATTTAATAAGCTATGCTTGTTAACAATTATAATTAAAGGGAAATGAATTTAATTTGTTTTTAAATACGTTAAGGGGTAATTGAAAAGACATTTATGTTTTTACAGTGAGTGTTAAAGTCAGACTGCATTCCTATCAATGGTGTGTTTTGTCCCAAATCTGTCCTACAGAAAGGTATATTAAATGGGTTCGGAGCGTCTCAGATCTCTTCCAGGGACATAAAGTGGACACAAGACAAAGAAAGGGGGACCCCTATGGTAGGGTTTAAATTTAAATTTTAAAAAGACAAAACATACGTCTGAAATAATTCTTTTATGAGCCAAGGGAACTAGTTTAAATTCATTTTTAACGTTTACAGTTAGTCTTCTTAATTTAAAAGCCAATATTTTCAAAAACTTTTTTTGAATAGACTCGATTCTTTTGGTGATGTTATAATGGGGTTCCATATAACAGATGCAAAAGACAACTTACTACACACATAGGCGTAATACAGGGTTAAAAAAGTACTTGAGTCTCTAAACTCTTTGCATGTTCTATTTATGAATCCCAAATTTTGGCCCCATCAGCCACTATTTTCGAAATGGGGTCTAAAAGACCACTGGCTATACAAGGTAATGCCAAGGTCTTTGATTGTAGTGACATTTTCTAATTTGTGGTTGTTTATAGTATAATTATAATTTATTAGATTTTTCTTTAAAAAATGCTATTGAATGACATTTTTATTTTTAGAAAAGGCTATTTTTTTTTCACAGTAAAAAATTAGTCTGTCTAGGTCCTCTTGGGCCTGGTATCCTCAAATGCGGTAATTTGTCGAAATATTTTTAGATCATCCGCGTACAAAAGGGAATTTGGATTTAAAAGGGCATTCCTTAATATTATTTATGTAAATAATAAAAAGAGAGGTCTAGGTGGCTCCCTTGTGGTACCCCCTGATGTGGCTATAAATGATTCGAGTGGAATGGTTTACTAAAAACCACTTGTCTGCGATGAAAAGGTGTAGGCCCCAAACCCACTGAATAACTCCTGCGCTGACACCCACATCAGCAAGTCTCCCCCCATTTTATGGCTGATCTTATCAAACTCTTGCTAAAGTCAGTGTAGACGCAGCCCAATTTGGGCCCCTGGTTATCAATTGTTTGAAAAACATGTTGAGAATAACAGGGGAGGTTCGTCTCAGGCACCTATTAGGGTAAAAACCGTGCTGTTCTTCAATGATTATATTAGACACCGTTTTTAAAATGTCCCTTTAATTTTCCCCATCTTTGCAAAGATTGAAAGTTTAGTAATAGGGCGATAATTAGCAACGTCGGCTCTATCTCCCCCTTTTATGTATAGGTATAATATGTGACTGTTTCCATATACATACATTTATTTATAAATAATGGAGGAATGCCATCTGGCCCAGGACTCTTGCGGATCTCCTTAATGAGGTCGAACGACTCTGTCGGGTGTGACGACAAGATACCTGTCGCCGTAGGAAACCGGAAATTTGCTCTCTCTGTCATTATCCGTTTTTATGTTTTGATACCTTAACGAAATCTGCGAAGAAGTTCACACTCTGACCATCGGAGGCAAGGCGACCTTCAAAGTGAAATCCCTGAGGTATCGAGACATAAAACTTCTTTTGCTGGACACATAGCTCCGGGGTTTTTTGCATCTGTTTGAATTTTTTGCCTCCGATGTTCATTTAAGTCATGAAAATCCTTTCTAATTAATTGTTTTGAAAGACGGCGCAGGCGAGAAATTAAAATTAGAGATTCTATCATTAAATATTTTAAATTTTTGTGATGCTTATTTTTTTCATTAATTGTTTTAATTGTATCTAATTTGAAATATACAGGGTATTTACCTTTAGTTTTAAATGATGGTACATGTTTGTCAATTACTTTATTTAAATTTCCCCTAAGTAGATTAAATCCACTGCTTTTTCAGTGACTTTTCAAAAAAAAGTTTTCCCAGTCCACGCTCAAAAGTCATCATTAATACATTCATAATTTGCCTTATTATTAAAAGAGGTAACGGTTACCGTGGACGAGTAAAATTTAGTTGCAACATTTTTAATATAAAATTCTAGTGATGGATGATGTCTATCCCCCGTCCCCCAAACCCGAATCAGAACGATCTACACGGAATTAAGGCTATTGCATGGCACAGATCAGGGTGTTCTATTGTTAGAATTACTAATATTAAAACTGCTTTAAAAACCAGAGTACGAAAATGCGTCAATGGGGAGGGGGGGATCTCTGTCCACATGCATGGCTTGAAAGAAATTTTTCATTTTTGACATTTACCCAATTTAACTTGATGGGGTTAAAATCACCGACTATTGTAACTGGCTTTCCAGAAATGATATTTTTACAGCTGTATTAAATTATTTATAAATGATGAAAAAGCGTTCGCATCACCCGGAGGAAGATAAACACGAAAAATCATACATTTTAATACCTTTTGAGATCCTTAAATCAAAATCCCCGCATCCGACTGGAGGTCACTACAGCGCTTGCGTGCAATTCCCCCAAACTGCCACAAGCACTCCACCCCCGTCCTTCTTTACTGACCCCGCATATTCCCTATCACGCAAAAAGACATAAAATTCACTTGTAAAAAGCTCGCTTGAGAGCACACCACTGTTTAACCATTTTTCCCGAGATACAGACAACATAGTAGTTAACCAGACTTAGGTTGTGATAAAAGCCCATAGTTTTAGAGCAAAGACCTCGGGGTTTTTGAAAAAAAATATGCAACTTACTCTCCATTGACCTGGTGGTTCTTTACTATTGATTAAATTGATTTTGGATGTTTACATATCTTTAATGGCATCAGTGTTTTGATCAACAGTACACGAGATGTATCATTTTTTCCTACAAATATAGAGCCTTTTTTAGTCCAAAGAATTTATAGCTTTTTGCTTTAGCTGCAGCTCTTACCTCTTTGTAAATTTTATTTGAGAGAGTAAGGTGCTCGTTAATAAAAAGGGTTATCTGAGAGTCCCTCGATTTTCATTCTGGGGATCCATTTTCTTTCTGTAAACGTTTCTTTTGCCCGATAAAATATTTTCTCTTTCCTTGAAGTAAAGCGAAAAAAAATTTTTTTTTATTTTATTATTGGAGTTTTCATTAAGTTGTACTCTGTGCACGTACTCCACCTTATCAGATGTAATTTTATAATTAATATAATTTCCTATTTTATCCAGCACGTCAAACAGATTTTCATTGTCTTTTCTGGAACACCCTGAATTTCTAAATTTGCAATCGTGACAGTTGCTCCAGCTTACCAACCCTGTTTTCCAGGAGTTGAACATTAGAAGAAAGTTTTTGTTATCTGCAACTACGGTATCTATTTTTTTTAACTCGTTCCTCTAGTTTAAGTTACCTTTGTTCAAAATCGGGCCCTCAAGATTTTAGGACTTTTTTAGTTAACTAGTCGGTCAAGACTACCCTTATCATTATATATATATATATATATATATATATATATATATATATATATATATATATATATATATATATATATATTTATATATATATATATATATATATATATATATATATATATATATATATATATATATATATATATATATATATATATATATATATATATATATATATATATATATATATATATATATATATATATATATATATACACAGTGTGGCCCAAATTGGTGGGAATGTATGAGGATCTTGGAAACCACGATAGATACAAAATCGGTTAAATGGAAGAAAGTTTTGGACAATCATGTTAGTAAGCTAATCCCGTTTACTACATGGTTTTACCCATTCAGGTTTTTGAGAAAATTTTTAAAAAACCTGAAACATCATTTTCAAAATCGGGCCCTATTTTAAAAAGTGGTTTCCCAAAACCCAAAAAACTTCTTCAAAGCAACTTTTTGTAGAATATGACCGAGTAGTCAAATTTTTATTTTCTACGTTTCGGGTTTTAGAATCATCATCAACTTTATTTTTTCATATGGACGCCATATTGAATTTTTACGCAGCCAAATAGTGCTTATTATTCTGATTTCAACAATGTATAACATGTTATAATTTAAGCGTTTAAACCTCATTTATTTCAACAAATATTTTCCCAGTTTGCCTTGTTACCGGCGAACGTCATTTTTTTGTAGAAAATAAAATATTAGTAAATTGGCAAAATAAAAAAGCTAAACGAAAATTTTTTCAGAAATGGGTTTCGCGAACATAGCTTTAACATTAAACCGTGTTACAACAAAACTTCACGTAACAAGTTAATTGAAACAAACAAAAACAATGGGAAAAATGACTAACCAATATTTTCCCACTAAAAAGAAGATTTAAAAAAAAACGATCTAAAATTTAAAATGTCCGTATTTTTCAACATATATTTTTTTAAAAAGTCCTAACTACCCCATGAAAAGGGTTTACTTAGGTATGTGGAATTTTCTATCAACAACCCTGGCTTAAGATGTTTGAATTTCATTAAAAAGTTGGTTAACTGCAGCATCTCGTTGTCGATTTTCAACTCTTCTTAGGTCGTGGTTTTTAAAACTTCCGAATTTAAGCAAATTGGGAAACCCGTTTTCAAAGTTTGTTAGTTTAGGATGCTGCCTAGGGAAAAAATTTTCCCAAAAACGTTTGCGCAAACTATGTTCTTTTTTTATTGCTTGGAAATAACAATGCTAAATATCAAATTTTTTTTTAAATAATTAACCATTTTTCAAAGTTAAAAATTTTTTAATAACGTACCCAAGCTAACTTGATAATGATGCTAGATGACATTTGCCGGAATCAAAAAGGGCCCAAATGAGAAAATATTTGTTTTGAAGTGGATGAGGTTATAAATTCCCAAACTATAATATGTTATACATTGTTGAAATAAGAATAAAAGCACTATTTGGCTGCGAAAAATCCAATATGGTGCCCATATGAAAAAGTAAAGTTGATGATGATTCATCAACTTTACTTTATATGACCCATTACATTTTGTTGAAACCCGGTATTAACGTTATAGCTATGTTCGCGAAACCCTTTTTCTGAAAAATTTCCCCTTTTTAGCTCATCTATTTTGCCAATTACTAATATTTTATTTTTTACAAAAATGACGTTCGCCAGAATCAAGGCCAATAATTGAAAAAATATTTGTTTTTTGAAATAAATAAGGTTATAAACTCTTAAATTATATTATTTTTATACATTATTGAATTTAGAATAAAAGCACTATTTGTGCGTAAAACCCAAAATATGGCGCCCATATGAAAAAATAAATTTTGATGATGTTCTAAACCCAAACGTATAAAAAAAAAAATTGACTCTTTGCTCATATTCTCAAAAAAAAGTTTTTACAGATTTCAAAAATTTTCACTTATAAAAAATAGGGCCCGATTTTCGAAAATATGTTTCGGGGTTTTTTTAAAATTTCTGAAAACCTGAATAGATAAAACCATGTAGTAAACGGAATTAGCTTAAAAATTGTCCAAATTTTCCCCATTGATTTTCTATCTATCGTGGTTTCCAAAAACCCCCCATACATTCCCCACCAATTTGGGACACATAATTCTATATATATATAATTTTATATATATATATATATATATATATATATATATATATATATATATATATATATATATATATATATTTTATATATATATATATATATATATATATATATAAAATATATATATATATATATATATATATATATATATGTATATATATATATATATATATATATATATATATATACAATACATACATCTATATATGTAGTACATACTCTCGAGAATGCATTTATTTCTAGCCCCTGCTTTTACCGGGGTTGGGCGTTTTTTCTATTTCTCATTGCGGTCCGTCGACACAATGTATAATTAATCTTATTTGTTTTCTTTGAAGTGATCCTTTAGTCTACCAGAATTGCTTTAAAAAGAAAAATTGTTTTAATAAAGGGGTTGTTAATTATGGTCGGAATATTAAAAAGCGGTTTTCTAATTAAAGAAATTTAGCTTTAATTTATTATTCTGTTTTTTGGCGATAATTTAGTCGCTCCCAGTTTTTCGTACCCGTGTTTTTGGTTGTTTTAAGTATTCTTTTTTTTTAAATTAAAAAGAAAAAAAAATTTAAAAACAGGGGTCATTAAAATTACATATACTTGTTTTTGGGATCACAATACTAGTAAGAAATAAAATAGACGTTTTTAGTTTCTGGTTTTTCGCTATATAACTTTTTTTTAAAAAATAAAAGGGAAAACCTAAAAAAGATTCACGGCCCCAAAAGTTCTGAACCAGATATGTAAAGTACCTTTAGGGTATGTTTTCAGTTACTAAACGGTCAAAACTCTCCCATCATCCTTTGATTTTGCTTGCAACCCCCTTCCCCTCAAGCTCCCTCTCCCAGGTTCAAAATTTTATTCATTTGAAAAAAATTTAACAAAAAATTAAAAAATATATTTTTTAGTGTATTGACAACGAATATAAAGTTAGAATTTACCCCTCGCGAAATTTAACCCCGAACCACAACCCTAGCATCACCAGAAGAACCCCCCTTCGTCAATAAATTTTTTGGAAAAAATTAAAATAAATATCTATTTATACGTTTTGGTGTGCTAAAAAAAAAAAAAAGTCAAATTTACTTTTCTTGCATTTTGCCTTGGGAACCCCCAGCACCCCCATCCCAAAGGGGGAAAATTTTTTAATTCGTTTGGAAAATATATAATAAATTCTAACAATCGTTTTATCGTGCTAAAAACATAATAAGAAGTCAGAATTTACCCCTTACCCCTATTTTGCCCCAGAAACCCCCCGCCCCCCCTCAAACCCAAAGGTAAGAATTTTATTTATTTGGAAAATTTTAATAAATTCTATAATACTTTTTGGTGTGTTTAAACAGAATATGAAGTTAGAATTTACCCTTCACCCTTAGATTTTTTCCCCAGCATCCGTCCCCCTAAAGGGGCAAGGTCTTCAAATTTTTGTTTTTTAGCATACCTAAAACGTATTGTCGAAAAAATTTATTTCAATTTTTAAAAAAAATAAAATTTTGCTCCAAAGGGGTTTTTGCTGGGTAATACTGAGGTTGCTGGGAGTTTTCTAAGTTAAAATTAAAAGGGGTTTTGTGTAAATTTTTTTATAATCGTTTTTAAACCACCCCAAAAAAATATTGTCAGATAATTCGTTTCAAGTGAATAAAATTTTAGCCCTTTGAGGGAGACGTGCTGGGGTTGTGGGGCAAAATCAAGGGGGATGGATAAATTCAACTTCCATTTTTTTTTCCCCATTCCCAAACATTTTAAAATATTTAATATCTTTTCAAAATGAATAAAATTTTGATTTTTGGGGGTGCCGGGTTTCTGGGACAAAATCTAAAAAATGATGGGTAAATTAAACCTTTAATTTTCCTTTTACAAGTGAATAAAGATTTTCCTGTGGGATGGGGAGTTGCTGGGGCTTGCTGGAGCAAAATGTAAGGGTTATGGGTAAATTCTGACTTTATCTTCATTTTAAGCGTACCAAAAAACGTATGGTCAGATATTTATTTTAATTCTTCTAATTAAATCAAATTTTCCCTTAGGGTGATTTCTGGGTGATGCTAGGGGTTGCTAGGGTTAAACTCAAGAATTATGGGTAAATTTTAACTTCATCGTTTTTACATCAAAAAACGTATTGTCAGATATTTATTATATCTTTTCCAAATAAATAAAGTTTGACCCTTCGGGGGTGCTGGGGGGTTGCTGGGGCAAAATCTATGGGTGATGGGTAAATTCTGACTTCGGATTCGTTTTTGGCGCACTGAAAAACACACCGGAAGGTACTTCACATATCTGGTTCAGAATTTTTGTGTGTAATCAAGGAGATAAATAAAAGAACAAAAGGTACTTTTCTTTGGTATCTTCTTTCTTTGCTTTGTTGTGATATTAATGACGTTTAATTAAACAAATTAGTTGGTCCTTTGACACATAAGACAAATTCGACTTACGCCGTAGACTATAAACAAATACAAGCATAGTTTATTGAATCACATAGGCATCCAGACTGACCAAAATATTTTAAAATATAATTAGTATTCTTGTGACAAACCTATCCATATTTTAAAGAAAAAAAAACATTTAAGGACGGTATAAAAATAAAACAGTAATTTAAATACTTATTTATGCAACAAGGGCAAAAAGCACACCTTTTTTGCACGAAACGTAAACATTCCTAAACTAGACCATAGGTCGAGTTTGACAACTCGTAAGTGCATAAAAGAGCTTATATAAAATAACTTGTCAGGTACAGCTACTTGTACCTACAGATATTTTTATTGTCAATAGTATTGCTGTGTTGTCTTGGTACTTTTACACTGTAATACATTTTAGTGTTAAATTATATTTTAAATTGTATCCACTTGCATTTAAACCAAGCATAAATGCAAAATATAAGCGATTCTAAAGAATTTCCGGGATAATGTAACGGTAGAAGCTAAAGGCGCGGTATCAAGACTGATCCTAATGAATTTGAACCTAATATACGAAGCGGCTAATGACAGCTTTAAGGTGTGGTGTTAAGAATATCCAGGTAAATAATATACTGAAACCACCTTTTTGGCATCATTTATTTAAATTAAAAAAAGTAAAACCATCAACTTTTTGGTCCGCATTTTCTATGATCGACTTGTTGGGAGCTAATGACATTTTTCAAGCGAAACCAAATAAAATTTGACACTTATATTTAATACAAAAATCAAATGATGTCTTATTCTTTTTCCAAAGTTCATTTAACAAACGGTCCAGTTCAGTTTATTGCTACATTGTGTTGATTTGGTTATTTGTTAATGATAAGCTTAAATTGTGCATTAAATGTTGGCTATTTATTTAAAATGCCCAGTGCAACAAAGTCTTTTTTTGCATTGATGCACAGTCTTTTTGCACTGGTGCAACAAAGTATCACTTTAAAATAAATCAGTCATAAGTAAAAATAGTAAGTTAATGTAAACTTTTCTGCACTATTTTATAAAAATATTTATCAATTTAGATATCACGATAATAACAGTTTAAAAAGTTTTCTTTAAAATTGTAAAAATAACATGTTACAAATGGTAACCTTATTGTTTTACAAAAAGTATGTCGGGAATTGCCTAAAATAATTTACCAAATAATTAAAAAATTGAAAAAATAATTTTGATCTCACCTCTAAATACCTTGGAAATAAGCAAATGCACCCAAATATAATAAAAATTAGACACAGTTATTTTCATCAAATAATAAGAAAGCACTTTTGTTTATTTTATGTTTTGTAAAAAATATTTCTTTGCTAAAATATTACAAGAATTCCAGTTTATTTTGTGACTGTAATCATGTGCACCTTGACAAATCATGGATTTGTAAAATTCGGTGTCTTTTATGTAAGTTTAATGTTGTTTAATGTTGTTTATACATTTGGCTTATGATCTGAAAATTTCGTTTATATAATTTTAACTTTACCCAACAGGTATGTTATTTTTTTGTTAAAAACATTTTATTTTTATTGCATATCAGGGTTATTCAAATTAACTCCCCGCCAGTGATAACTTTGTTGTTAGTTAGAATATATTTTTTTAAATTAGCAAACTTAAAGCATTTTTTACTTCCTTTGGGATCAAAAAGTGTAAAAAACAATTGGCAATCACGTTTTTAAATTAAATAGTAAAGTAGCATACTGCACCCTGTATATTGTATTAACTTTTTAATGAGCTCTAAAAAATACCTTATTGGGTGTGTCTATCTTTAATTATTTCGTTAATATGAGCATCTACATAAGTTTGATAATAAAAAACATTTTTAATTGAATACTCTGTATATTGTGTCACCAATAAAAAGATCTTTAAAAGCATTTTAAAATACCACATTTGTCAATTTTTAACAGCTTTTGGAAAAATGGTCACCCAAATCTAAAAAAGACTTTTTAATTTCTATTAGATATATCTACAGCTGCAAACTGTAAGCAGTAGGCTTACAGCTTATAGATAAACAAGCTATAAGAGAAATTTAAAATTATTTTTTAGATGGGGATGCTCGTATTTCAAAAATTATTAAGATATACATGGGAAATGTACTTTTTTAAGCTCCTAAAATGTTTTTTTTATTGTTAATCTCTCATACAGGGTGTTTTATTTAAAAAATGCCGGTTTACTATTCGACTTATGTCGCGGCCGATATTTGCATAACAATTAAAGACAGACATATCAAATAAAGTAATTATTAAGGTCTTTAGGGGCATCTATTAATTACGTAAGCATTAGAGACGGGGAGGAAAAGTTCGCCGAATCTCACCTATTTTCACGTGAGGGAGAGGAAGGGTCTCGGCAAATATCGTGTAATTTTTTTCGCAAGACACAGTGAAAAATTGCGATAAAATTTGGTTAAAATGAGTAAAACATGTTTCTCTACTTAAATATAGCTAGAACGATAAGCCAAATTACCCTATTATATTTTCTTACTATGATTCTGAACTACGGTCTTAGTAGCTTTAAATACTAGTCTTAACTAGCCTTAAATAAAAATAATTAGGCAAATAATGGAAAGCCAATTGTCTTAATTACATTTTTACTCTTATTTTTTAAAAAACCCTAGTAGTGTTAGATGATATGTTCACGCGCAGCCCAATCCGGATCAGCCGTTTATCTCGAAATCTTGACGTCATACATTAATTAGGAATCTTGGGTGAGGCTTATTTTAGAGTACTGCGCATGCGCTAAAAAAATGGCGGCTGTCACCTGTCAAATGTCACCTGTCAACTGTCATATTTCGCGAACCACGTGACTTAGGAAATTTAGCATACGTGTATGAGATGTATCTTAGGGTCTTACGCATGCGCTAAAAAAATGGCGCCCGTCACCTGTCAAATGTCGCCTGTCAACTGTCATATTTCGCGAACAACGTGACTTAGGAAATTTAGCATACGTGTATGAGATGTATCTTAGGGTCTTACGCAAGCGCTAAAAAAATGGTGCCGATCACCTGTCAAATGCCACCTGGCAACTGTCATATTTCGCGAACCACGTGACTTAGGAAATTTAGCTTACATGGATGAGTTGTATCTTAGGGTCTTACGCAAGCGCTAAAAAAAAAATGGCGCCTATCACCTATCAAATACCACCTGTCAACTGTCATATTTCGCGAACCATGTGACTTAGAACCTGCTTACGTGTATGAGATGTATCTTAGGACCTTACGCAATGGCGGCTGTCACCTGTCAAATGTCACCTGTCAACTGTCATATTTCGCGAACAACGTGACTTAGGAAATTTAGCTTACGTGTATGAGATGTATCTTAGGGTCTTACGCAAGCGCTAAAAAAATGTCACCTGTCACCTGTCAAATACCACCTGTCAACTGTCATATTTCGCGAACCATGTGACTTAGAACCTGCTTACGTGGATGAGATGTATCTTAGGGTCTTACGCATGCACTAAAATAATGGCGGTGATCAAATGTCACTTGTCAAATGTCTAACCTAACATGTGGGGAGGGGCCCCCCTGCGCTTAAGCACCGGGCTCAGGGTGTAGACCTGGGGCTTAGGCGTGGGGTGAAGAGCCTTATTATTATATTAATCTTACAATTTTTGAATAGTAAATAATAAAACACATTGTATATATTAAATTAATTTATTTAAACCACATATACAGGGTGAATCAAAAATAGGCTACATTTAATTTGCTACTAACATTACATAAAATTACAATACTACGTTCTACTAACTATACTTAACCTAAAATTACAATTATCTCTATGTAAGGAAAAATATATTTATTAAATCTTTCTTACAGATCCTATTAATGGTGAATATCTAACAAGTTTATCATGAATAATTAAACAGTAGGCACTGGTGTTAGCGGGAAAGTTTTCTGTTGTTTCAATCTCTAGTCTTACATCAATAATACCAGAATTTAATATTTCATTCTGTCTTGAACAATCAATTACAATTAGAGGCGCATACTTTCTAAAGTTTTTGGGAGTAAAAAGTGGTTCGTTTTCTTTCTCGTAGTAGCTCTCTTGAAATTCGGAATACATTTCATAAAGAGTAGCTATTAGTCCTCTTGAAATCTCCAAATTTAAATTATCATACGGATAAAATTCCGATTTTAAATAAAGCTTTACATTTGATACATTACAATGATCAAATAAGCTACTATTTTTGTTGAATTTATCCTTTCGGGCTGTTTGAAAACCTAAAATTATCCATCTGGGTCTTTCCACCTGCACCGAAGTCTTTATATTCCAGGTAAGTTGTTTTCCAGTTGGAACTGATGGATGTTCTGTGAGTTCCCAGCTTCTAAAACCGATATCCAATTCGGATCCATTTTCAATAAGTTTTAAAAGCTCTATCCGTTCGACATCAGATACTGTAATATGTGGTAGCCTCCAAACAATCTTATCAATAGTAACTACTACATTTTCTGCATCAGCCGTATTAATAATAGCATTAATGTCAGAAGGGCTTCTTACTAACACCAATTCGTGCTTAACATTTATGAGTATTTTTTGAAAGTCTTCAGCAAATCCTAGTAGGGTTCTTAGCGGTACACAAACATTAAAACTTCCAGTGGTCGGGTCAACGTTATCGCAAGTAAATTCATCATCAATACTCCAACCAGCATTTTTATATTTATTTAATTCGTTAGCATTGTAAGAAATATATCCTTTCATGGTTGCTGCTATTCCAGGATATCTTATCGAGTCAATAACCTTTCCACCAATTTCAAGACGAATTTCTTCAAAGAGGTGACCGAAAAAGTTGTTTACAAGTTTCGCTGTATTTGAAACTGATCCATCAACTCCTTTTAAAAGTCTTCCTTCTAGATAAATATGGCTTGCCCAAGGTAGAGTGTATATATCGGTTTGCTGTACCGGTATTCGAATTTCGTCATTATTTTTAAAAGAGTTGGTGTACGGCAAATGACTATGTCTCTCAATTTTTGTAATAGAGTTATCAAAGTTTAGAAGGACCGTCACATTTAAAATACTCATTTTGAGAATTCTTTACAATTAGGCCTAGAGATTCAAGAAACTTTTTATTTTCTGCTGTTAGGCTCTTTTTAGTTTTTAACAATTGTTCAAAATCAGCACATTTCTGGGAGTTATATTTAATAACCATACTACGTCTGCTCTGTACAACAGTTTGTAATATACTGATAAACCCGACACAAAACGTTTGCCTAAAAGATTTTCTTAAATGCATTCTTACAGTAATAATTTCTCCTCTAAAGTCAACCAATTCCCGTCTTGATCGATCAGTTTCAATACAATGTTGTCTATAACTCTTGTAGATACCGGCATATAAATCACATTTCGAGGAATTTCTATTATTTTAAAACCAGCCGGTACTGATGGTGAAAATTCATGTATTGTATGAACAAGCTTATTATTGTGATAAGCCCCTGTAACAATATTACACTCGATTTTAATCACATTAATTTTTAAAATATTTACAGGGGTTTGAGATACATGTTTAATATTGGGCTGTAGCAAAATATTATGAAATCCTAACAACTTTCCAATAGAATTTTTCTTAGTAAAGTCAACTGAATGAGAACATTCAAGCTCACACTTGAGCGTATTTACATTGCCCTTTAGACTTAGGGTACAATTAAATTTCTTGTTGCTTTCATTTATATCACGAATTGCTTGCTGTAGATAATCATTTATTGCAGTTATTTCGTACGATCCAGTGGGGATTTCCAAAGTAATATCACCAACATAAAATTTATTATTGGTTTTATCAATATTGGGAATAGCATTAAAAGTTTCTAAACTAATCAGACCAAGTTCATACTGGCTAGTTTCATCTCTCAGATCAAGGGGGAGTATAATTAGCTTTTAAAATTGAACTGGTACCACTCAAACTAAAGGTATGCATGATGGCTCAGTTAAGACTGAAGATATATTCTGTATTTATATGTATTTATAAGGCTTCAATTATAGACCTAGACCACCCTTGTAAGGCCCTAAATATAAACCGTTTCCAGTTTTCCCAAGAGCTATGGATTCCATTGTTTCGTTATGTCGCTGAGACTCCTTCAACTTGGCTGCAGCATTCTAGCATTGTTCACTGCATTTATTATCCCCGCAGTTCCTCCGCTAAGAGCGCCAATTGCGCTTAAACCGGCAAAAAGTGGTACTAAAAATGGTAGGAAACCTCCGATTTTGGGAAGGGCACAATGCCTGTAGGATGAACTTTTTCCACACCAGTAAATGCTTTTAAAGCTACTTCAGCAGCTGATGTGAGGTCCTCTGGTTTTTCAGCATACAGTGCATCCCTCGCTTTATGAAAAGCAGTCATAAAAGGAATACCTCTGCCTCTTCGAGCAGTAATCTTCTTGTTTGATTTCTTTTTAAACTTCTGCATGTCTGCACAGTACAAACTCTTTAGTAATACTAACTGCTATATAAGAATATTTACTAATATATATCAGCTTCTCTATACTCTGTAGTCATTGTACATCAACCAGTCATTACGATAACACGCATCTAGGAGGCTACTTGAAGAAAAAGGGATCCTTGGCTAATAAAAATATAGTAATTTAGAAAAACAGGGTTGTTATTTGAAACTACAGGGCTGTTATTTGGAAAAACAGGGCTGTTATTTAAAATACAGAGCTGTTATTTGAAAATACAGGGCTGTTATTTGAAAATACAGTGCTGTTATTTAAAATACAGGGCTGTTATTGGAAAATACAGGGCTGTTATTTAAAATACAGGGCTGTTATTTGGAAAAACAGGGCTGTTATTTAAAATACAGGGCTGTTATTTGGAGAAACAGGGCTGTTATTTGAAAATACAGGGCTGTTATTTGAAAATACAGGGCTGTTATTTAAAATACAGGGCTGTTATTTGGAGAAACAGGGCTGTTATTTGAAAATACAGGGCTGTTATTTGAAAATACAGGGCTGTTATTTAAAATACAGGGCTGTTATTTGGAAAAACAGTGCTGTTATTTGAAAATACAGGGCTGTTATTTGAAAATACAGGACTGTTATTTGGGGGAGAGGGACTGTTGTTGGGAGAAAGGGACTGTTGCTGGGAAGAAATTATTAACACTTATACCTTAATAATTTAAAAGAAGGGTTCTGTAGCCATGGATTTAAACAAGGTTGATAAGGATGTTAAACGTAGAATAATTGAAGCTTCCAATAGTATTCGTAAAAAATATTTGGATTTAAAGAGGGAATTGGGTGAGCAAGCCGAGGTGCAATTTGAAGAATATCAGAACTCCAGTGATCAGCGACCAGAAAAGAAGCGGGTTTGCAAGCAGATCCAAACATTCTTCAACTTCTTGACGAACATTCGCGCAATGTAAAAAGACTATATGATTCTCTTAAAGCTGGCCGTTATGAAAATGCTGTTACATTGGAGAATACGTATAGACCTTTGGCAAAACTAATATCCGAGTCGATACAGTATGGTAAACAATCTACACCATTTACACCCAAGTCTGTAAAAAGACGACAAAGTGAACAATATTCTTCGACAGTAATAAAAAAACCACGATTTCCACTTAATTTTACTGATCCTGTTCAAAAACATGACGAGCTAGCTGCTCAAGAAGAGGAAGAATATAACGATAATTCAATTAATGTCGAGACACGAGAAGATAGTTCACCAATGGCTCAGGATATGAACGATGGCGAGGAAGCTGATTTAAACAGAACTATGTATGAACATAACCCTGCAGAAAGTTACTTTGACGACGAGTTCAGAGTCGATCCTCAATATAACCCTGTTCAAATGGATAGTATTACGGAAGAATCCTTTAGGGAATATCTAGATCAGTATGACCCGCTACCCAGAGAATATGTGAAAGGATTTATAACTGATACGGAAAACGAGTACGATCGCACATATTTAAAACATGATTTAGCCACCGATCATCTAACTTTTGGTGATTCTCGGCGAATTTAACGGACCGGATATTTATATTAAAGGAGAAAAATTTACTGGAACTCCTGGACTATATGAACTTTTATTTAAGACCAATCCATTAAAAAACAAATTGACCGCACTGGATGAGCGAGCATTCACAAAAATTATTTTGCTAACAAATGCAAACAAGAGAAATTTCGATGAAAAGGAACAACCTGCTGGAAATAGAGGTGTCAAATATATGCTAACAATTAAACCATTACTTGAACGTATAAAAGAGGAAAATGCAAGAAAGCAGAGAGAACGTGACAAGCAATTGCGAATTACACGTGCACAACAGCCTCAGGGTTATGGCTTACCAATCGATAGTCAGTCTGGTTTCTTACCCGATTACAAAACATTTTCCAATAATAAAATTGACTACGTTTACTGGGATGATCCAAATGAGCTTGTGGATAGATTAAAATTGTTAATGGCAAGTAAGGTAGCTGGTAATAACTCTAATGAAAACGAGTTTATAAGTATTCTTGAAGAGTTAAGAGAAGCTGATATCATTGAATAAACTGATTAGACATAGTGATGCAGTATCATTAGCACGATGACTCTCGACAAATTCGGACGTAATTTAACACATCCCTATCATCTAGCAAAAAAGCTTAAAAGAGAAAATGATTTGAAAGATATTCCTGAAAGGACTTTGTATGGTTACATGAATATAATGTTGACTTGCGAAAAGGGTTCATCAAGGTATCTTTTTATAAATGGTTTAAAATTTGACTATTATATGTTTCCTATTAAGATTGGAATAATTGAATATGTTAACATTGACTCACCTGTAAAAACTTTTATTAACAAAAAAATATACAGTACCAAGCGATTTACTGCAGCAAGAGT
The DNA here is from genome assembly GCA_019359885.1 of Listronotus oregonensis. Lineage (NCBI taxonomy): Eukaryota > Metazoa > Arthropoda > Insecta > Coleoptera > Curculionidae > Listronotus > Listronotus oregonensis. The sequence continues at coordinate 16,936 of JAHBCN010012260.1, forward strand.
TAAAATTTGATGATAAAATTACGTTTTTAGGAGATAAACTTAAATCACATACTAAAATATCTGTTGAGTTTGTAATTAAATATCCTATTTCATAGGTTTGGTATATAGATACATCTTTGTAATTTTAGGTTAAGTATAGTTAGTAGAACGTAGTATTGTAATTTTATGTAATGTTAGTAGCAAATTAAATGTAGCCTATTTTTGATTCACCCTGTATATGTGGTTTAAATAAATTAATTTAATATATACAATGTGTTTTATTATTTACTATTCAAAAATTGTAAGATTAATATAATAATAAGGCTCTTCACCCCACGCCTAAGCCCCAGGTCTACACCCTGAGCCCGGTGCTTAAGCGCAGGGGGGCCCCTCCCCACATGTTAGGTTAGACATTTGACAAGTGACATTTGATCACCGCCATTATTTTAGTGCATGCGTAAGACCCTAAGATACATCTCATCCACGTAAGCAGGTTCTAAGTCACATGGTTCGCAAAATATGACAGTTGACAGGTGGTATTTGACAGGTGACAGGTGACATTTTTTTAGCGCTTGCGTAAGACCCTAAGATACATCTCATACACGTAAGCTAAATTTCCTAAGTCTCGTTGTTCGCGAAATATGACAGTTGACAGGTGACATTTGACAGGTGACAGGCGCCATTTTTTTAGCGCATGCGTAAGACCCTAAGATGCAACTCATCCACGTAAGCTAAATTTCCTAAGTCACGTGGTTCGCGAAATATGACAGTTGACAGGTGACATTTGACAGGTGACAGCCGCCATTGCGTAAGGTCCTAAGATACATCTCATACACGTAAGCAGGTTCTAAGTCACATGGTTCGCGAAATATGACAGTTGACAGGTGGTATTTGATAGGTGATAGGCGCCATTTTTTTTTAGCGCTTGCGTAAGACCCTAAGATACAACTCATCCATGTAAGCTAAATTTCCTAAGTCACGTGGTTCGCGAAATATGACAGTTGACAGGTGGCATTTGACAGGTGATCAGGGACCATTTTTTAGCGCTTGCGTAAGACCCTAAGATACATCTCATACACGTATGCTAAATTTCCTAAGTCACGTTATTCGCGAAATATGACAGTTGACAGGTGACATTTGACAGGTGACGGGCGCCATTTTTTTTAGCGCATGCGTAAGACCCTAAGATACATCTCATACACGTATGCTAAATTTCCTAAGTCACGTGGTTCGCGAAATATGACAGTTGACAGGTGACATTTGACAGGTGACAGCCGCCATTTTTTAGCGCATGCGCAGTACTCTAAAATAAGCCTCACCCAAGATTCCTAATTAATGTATGACGTCAAGATTTCGAGATAAACGGCTGATCCGGATTGGGCTGCGCGTGAACATATGATCTAACACTACTAACCCTGTATAACGAGTTATTAAAATATTGTTAAAATCTAGTAAGTATGATCTTTTTAATAATGAAAGTGGCTCAAATTAAATAATAAAGGCTTTCTTATAGCAAAAACTAATAATTGCTCTAGGAAATGCAAACGTAGTTTATGACGTAAAAACTTAAATATGACAAAGACGCTCTGATTTGGGTATAGGAAAAAATTCATAAAATCTGCCTAAAATACTGTATTAAATCTAAAAATAAACAAATATATACTGGGTTTTATTTAAAATAAGCAAGTTAAAACCTACTTTTGGTATAACCGGAAGGGCCACACACTGCCATCTATAATAGAATAGCCTGCGCGCAGACTTTTATTTAGTCGATCAGCTTGTAATGGATTCATGACAAAAGGCTAAGGTTACTTCCTAGTACTTGTTAGGTCATCAGTCTATTGCACGTATCAAGCCATTGACCGTGAAGGCCAACAGATACATATAATGTTATGTTATTATTTAATATTAGTTTATATAACAAGACTGATATATTATTGTAAACTGTGTATAGTAATTGATGTTTGTTTAATGTTTAAATATGTATATAATAACTTGATTTATACACATTAAGATTAGATACAATTAGATACGATTAGATATATTTAGATGCAGTAAGATAAGTTTATACCATTTTTTATATATTTATATTAAAGTATGTTTTATACAAAGTCTCTTGTTTGACTTCTTGACGTGTACCAGATACTACGAACCAAGTACAAAGCAGAAGTACACCACATGGCGACCCTTCCATGAGAAGTACACCACATGGCGATCCTGCCAGTTACATGTTGAGAAGTTAAAAAAAGTGCATGCCGTCCAGTGATATGGTAAATAGACGCTAATATGGGCAAATCATCTTCCAAACATGCGGAAATTACTGACTCTGGAGTAGTCAATTCAAATTTCATCGTGGAACAAGAAAGCATCCAAGTGCCAAGTATCAGCAAGTTAAAACCTACTTTTGGTATAACCGGAAGGGCCACACACTGCCATCTATAATAGAATAGCCTGCGCGCAGACTTTTATTTAGTCGATCAGCTGTTCATATTTGGATATAATCAAATTTTGTCAGTTGGTTTTGGTTATTGGCGTTATTGTAGTGTATGAGTATTATTTTATAATTTTTGTGTTTTGAATATAAAGAATTACTGTCAAAAATATTATTAGTGTATCTAAATCTGTGGAACTGATACAAATCTCAGAAAAACTAAGTGTGTTGGTAGTGACATAACCTAAAAGTATTAGTTTTTTATTGTGCCTCTGGAGTTTCTTACCACTCACCAATAAAATTTTAGTGTCCTAGTGTTGTGATTAATTTGGTACTATGCCTCACCTTTGTTGTGTCCATTTTTGCAAGGGAAATTATCATAGGCAGCCTAAAGTATCCTGTTTTGGTTTTTCACAGGATCCCAAAGAACAAGAGAAGTGGGTACAAAGTGAGTAAAAGATGAAGAGAAGTTGTTAAACCTTGTAAATTTAGGACATATTGTTAAAAAACTAACATTAAAAAACATTTCTAACTCTGATATAAACTTATTTTTAGGCTTTAACTGTAAAACTCGCAAAGTAAACAATATTATTGAATCTTTTTTATTATATTGTATATATTATAATTTATTATAATATAATGATAAAAAAAAAATTTAAACATTTATATGCTCGATAAAAAAATCAAAATGAAGGATAAAATAATAAGAAATGCCTTATATTTATTATAAAATCACACTATTTGCACGGTAAATTCTGTTTGGTATGTTAATGAAATGTGCACTAAAAATAAATAAAAATGCTTGATAACTTATATTTACTATTAAATGAAATTTTGAATTTTAAAGTAATATAAATGCTCGATAAGTCGTATTCTCTATTAAAACTAACCAAAACTTTTTATCTATAACCAAGTGCTGACCAAAAGTACCGAACGCCTTTTTGCCCCAAACGCAATACGCTATGTTTCTATTATTCTTATCAAATTTTTATTGTTTTAGGAAGCATGTAAATTTTATATCGGGCATTCATTAAATTTATCGAGCATCCATTATTTATATCGAATATTTATTTTCTTTGGATAAATTAATTGGAAAATATAATATGCACTGGGTATAACATAACGAGCATTTAATTTGTTCTAATAAATAGATATTGCCACTGTTACTTGTTACTCAAAATGTTGAAATGAAGTTAAATGAAATTAACATAGGTATTTTTTTAATCCTCTTTATAAAATTAGTTTTTACATTTTTACTCAGTTACTAACTAAATGGTGCCTAATTAATCATTATTTGTAAATTATAAAAATGCCTGAATTTTTATATTTCATATTTCGTTTAGTACTATTATTGTAGTATTTTAATTGTATACATCTATTTTTGTTTAATGTTAAATATTTCAGTAAATATTGTATACATTAGGCCATTTCTTCTGACATCATTTTATTTCACATTTTTTTTTGTACTTAATCCATAACCCTAACTTATCTGAAATAAAGTATATTATTAATAATATTATTATCATTATCATCTATTTTTATTATTGGTAATCTATATTACTTTTTAATTACAAGCAAAAATTATATGTTTTAAGCCATAAATTGTATTTTTCTATGTATCATCCAACCCATTTATTATTCGCGCGCTTATTTCGTAATATCCAAGTAGCGTGACGTCATAATTCTCGCGCGCAGGCTATTCTATTATAGATGGCAGTGGGCCACCAACTTGAAAATGTTTAAACCCAATTGCCCCTATCGACATTAGTAACCCTTCTAATTTTCAAAAGTTTTTAAAGCCTACTTTTCGAGAAATTTAAAACGAGGTGCTCTCTTTCCTTATAAGGTTTCAGGGGTGGAACCGGTGGAACGCACCCTTGTCACGTCGTTGGAGTTAGGGATCATGCCTTAGCGTAAAAATGTTTTTTATTTAAATTAAGGTACACGTTGTTATTTAGAAACCCTTTTACTCGTAAGCAACAAAAAATTGAATATTGTGCTTTTGTTTGAATACTCTGTATTTGGAAAACCACTGAATTGAAACGGCTCGAGGGAGGTATATACAGGGTGTCCCATTGACACTTTTAAGTGTTATCTTCGTTATTATTATTGCTATCAAAAAAGTAAAATAGGCCTCATTTAATCTTCTCGAGTCAAACTTAAAACGGTAAAATTAAAATTTGAAAATTTTTGCTCACTTAAGACATACGGGGAAAAATCAAATCATTGTCACTTTAAGAATGATCCTATATTTTCTTAGTTAACAGAGGTACAGAAAAATGTTCAGTACAAAGTTTTTTTCATAATGATTGTTAAAAAATCATCCGTTTTCAGAATAAGTATACGGAGTCAGGAAAAAAATTATCGGAACTAACCGCATTTTTTTAAATCAAACACCCTGTATACTTTAATTTAAAAAGATAGTACAATTTATTCTTTTATCCAAAATGTAATACAACATAAATGAGTTTTCTGTAGGATTTACTTAAACTTTATTACTTTAAACCCCAGTAGGCTATGAACTAAAGCTAATATCTTATAAACGAAGCTATTTTGACATTGTAGCTGGAACGACATCACACAATATATGGCAACAGACAAAGAGAAAAGGAAAGTACATTTAATTAAAAAGCTATAGAAACTTTGAAACAAAATAAAAGATTTAGATTAAGAGAAAAAAAAAACGGGAATAATCGCAAATGTTCGAAAACCCCTCTTTTATTTTCAATGCACTTTTTTCTTTTTTTAACGAATTAAAACGCATTTATGAGGTGTAATAGTTTTATTTCTGCAAAGGCCCCATATGTTACCTAATTAAGGTGTTGTCGGGTTAAAATGACTTATTTATAAATATTATTTTCCAACACCCCCAAAGAAAAAAATCTGGGGATGTTAGATTCAGATATCGTGGTGGCCACCTTATAGGCTCATGTGCTCCTATCCAACGGTTTCTAAAGTAAGTATTTAAAAAATTTTCTAGTCATAAAGCGTTATAGGTAGAGGTTTCACCTTGTTGAAAGTAAATCTGTCTTTCTTTATTTATTTTAAAGGAACATCATTAAGGATATCGAGAAGGTTTAATTAAAGTAAGTCCAGATATTTATCTGCATTTAAATTTTCTTAAATCAGCGATACACCAGTTTATCTTAAACTAATAATTTAACTTACATTTTCCTTAAATATACCTTGTTGACGAACAGGTTGTACTGTGGGGGATTTTGGGAGTTCCAATGTCTTTCATTATATCGGTTAGGAATACCGCAACTTGGTATTCGACATTCATCTGACCAATTTTTTTTTGTGGGATTGATTGCACATTTATTTATAAACTATGGCAAAATTCCATTTTTTTACATCGCCATGATGCAAATATTGGATAATATTAACAACATAAGAAAAATATTTATTGGACGTTAAAATTCTTTAAGCCCTAGATTTTAAATTTCCAGTTTGAATTTCTATTTTTCTGACAAAGGCAAATTTTAGTTCTTTAAATTTTAAAGTGATTTTTTAAAGAATAAAATTAGGGGTGTGCTTAAGACGACAAGACAGAAGTAAAAACTTTACTAAGACGAGATTTCCTATTAACCTTTTACAATCTAACATCCGCAAATCTTCAGTTTAACACGATAAAAAAATCGATTTATAAAAAAAAAACTGATTCAGAAGCGTTGCATATCGGAGTCTCACGGTTCAGTCTTATTCAATACCCACAAATAGTGTTAAATGCGCCTAAAGAAGTTGTTACTTCAATAAAAGTTAAGCTACTACTGTTATAAGCTATTACAGGATATACAATTTTTATCCGATTATGAGCCTCGACAAATCATAACACGCTTATTTCAGTTTTAGTTTCCTTGTTTTCTTTATTATATTATAATTTTTTGATCTTGGCTTTGTAAAAAAAGCCGTTTGTTTTTAAATTATGTTCCACTCTTTAAATGGTTGCCGTTTTTTCGAATAACAAACAAAATATAAATTTTGCGCCATTTCTTCGTTTTTTCGACTTTTAATGAAAACTAATATCATATCAGTTTTTTTCAAATTGTTAATAGGCAAATTATTATGTAAAAAAAATAATTAATTAATCGCATATCAATCATTGTGTTCTTATTTAAAAAAAATAATTTCATATGCTATCTTCTCAGATTAAAATGTACAGGGTGTTTCTTTTATATCAATGATTTTGATTGATTGATTCGTCCCCGTATCTCTTAAGCGGGCGAAAATTTCAAATTTTTTTTTATTCTACAATTTTAAGTTTGACCAAAAAGAGCACATGACGTTTATATTCCTTTGATGATAGCACCTTCAATTACGGAGATACCCTAGAAAACTGTCAAAAATGATGTAAATTAAGATACAACTCCACCCTCCATTTCATTTCTTTCACTTAACATTTTAGGGGTGGAATTCGTCCTGATCAAAAAGTTGCCGATAGACATTGCTGCATATGACGAGCGTTTTTCTCAAAAAAATATGAAAAGTAACCAAAAAGAACTTCCGCTCGTTTTCGTTTAGCCACCCTGTTTATATGAATTATCAAATCATCCCATACTTGTGATGTGTCACAAAGTTGTGATACAACTCAAGATTTTCTTTAGGATGCATGAAAATTTTGATTTTTAAATAGAAAAATGATGTTGTTACCTAGAAACACCTGTTAAAGCCTAATACTTAAAAGTACCGTAAAATCTGCATGTTTTAGTATTTAGCCAACGTTTATAGGACTGGAAAAAATTCGTTAAAAATATCAGCTTTCAAAACTGACAATTAAAGCAAGTTTTTCCGTTTTAAGTTCCTAATTGTGTAATTTAAATATAGGCTAAATAAAAAACTAAATAAAATAAACTTTTGGTGCAGGGTCCCGTAACCGAGCGTGCAACGCGTGCATTGTACGCGGGCGCAATGCCAAAAAAAACAAAGGTTTAGCTAATTAAAAAATATATATTTTTTATTTGCCAAACTTTGGTTTGGGGCCCTTAAATGGTGCCCGCGTGCAATGCACACGTTGCCACCGGTAACGAAAGCTCTGTTATAATTCAACACTGGATTCTTTTTCAAAGGTCTACTTAAAAGGTATAATATTGATTTATAAGCCAAAAACCAATTTGGCACCATCTCTCGTTGTTACACTTTGCACTAATGGCCAAAAGAAGTAATTTTATTTATTTAAACTTTTATTGGCTTTCCCAGGAAGCAAAAGACGTAGTTATTAATATTTATCATGCCAGACAGCTATTGCCTTAAATATAGAATAAAAAATAAAAAGTAAGTAGTATGGCTTTTTTTGAATACCAGCAGCACACTACTCGATTACACAGCCCATTATCCACAACTTTTATTATTACTTATAACTAATGTAATTAACGGTACATTAAAAATTTTTAGTAGGACTCAAAAAACTTGTAAATATTTTAAAAAAAAAAAAACAGAATATATTTTTCTACTCATACAGTTTATTATTTTATTAATACCACTTTAAGCTTTACATCTTTAAATGTACTTACGCAGAAGACAGTTTTCATAATAGCAAAATACTCATTGCTCATAAGTCAGAAACACTTTAATGTTTCATGTCGTTTATGTAAAAACTTGACGTTATACTTCTTGACGTGGATATATTGAGCTCTAGTTTAACAAGAAATTGATTGAGTGGAGGTAAATGGAGCTGTGGCAACATCTTCTCTCGCCGTGCGTTTTTTGGTTGGGCGAAATCCATTGACGAACGAAGATGGGATTTTGGTGTTAATCATTACGTGGTTTAAGAAAGTATAAAGAGCTTGTATAAAAACTAAAATAAGGTTTTAGCGTCCCTAATTAATTAGTGTACATAATTTTATTTTTTTAGGATTTAAACGATGTTAACATTATTACTTGTCCTTTTTTATAATATATATTTAATTAATAATACATTTTAATTTGCCGGCCTATTAACTTTTGCCCCTAACTATAAGAAATTGAATCGGTTATTTTAAGAAAATGATATAAAATATACCATAAATGTATTTAATACATATGTAAAATGTTTTAATTTTTATGATAACATCCTCGACGCTAAAGTTATTTTACTTGTTCTAGTTAAATTTTATTTTGCTGGCCTGGGTAACTTAGGCCATTCTTTTAATAACCGCTTCAATTATATGAGTATACAGGGTAATACAAATTTGACCCTCCCAAAGATGCGCTTTGCGTCTAATTCCAAATGCAATTAACTTTTAATAATTTAAAAGATAATACTCTATTTTTTCCTTTAAGACCTACACTATTTTGAGGTTAAAAAGGTATATTACAATTTAAAATAGCTCAAGGCTAAATATTAGAGTAAGAGTTCGTACCGGACACGAGCACTATATGTGTTCTGGTGTCCCTGTCTCCTGGAAAGTATGACGAGCAGACGATTAGATCCGTCATGCCCTCCACTCCTGGTTTAGTGACGTGGGTTTTGTCCGCCTTCTGTTTGGATTCAGACTTCCTAAGCACCTGTTTGTTCGTGCGGATAAGGCGCCTGTGACTTTAGAGGTACCTTTCAAAACGAATTCACCCATTTCGGTCGGCGCACCTTTGTCTGCTTGTGACCTTGGGTGGCACCTCTCCAAACGTATTTATCCGTTTCGGTCAGCGCACCTTTGTCACTTTTTTCCCATGAAAGCGGTTTTGTCCGCTGTCCGCGTCCGAGAGGACGCCCTGTATCTTAGAGGCACCGTTCAAGACACCTGTTTAAGGCACAGGATGTCATTCACTCATCAGCACGGTATGCTAACACCTTGAGTTAAGCCTTGTTTTCGTCTTTGCTTCGAATCCCGTTCCATACGGTGGCAACAAGTGTTGCCGATAACCAGCAACTCTAGCGCATGTTCCAAAAGATCCTTGTGGGCCCAACCACGACAACGACGTGCGAACACAGCAGTTGGGTCCGAACATGATACTATTACTAGAAGATAAACCCATTTGGCGATTTAATTTCGTACAACATTGCGCATGACGTCACTCGATGACAAAAATTCTGCTTGTCGGTTGGGAAAGCAGTGTTTTAAAGCCTTTTTCTAACGTTTATTGTATTTTGGCATTACTTAATCCATCTAACATCTAAACAGAAATCGGAATGCCATATTTAAACTCGCTGTTTTTGGGGAAATTTGTCATCGAGTGACGTCAGGCGTGCGAGAGAGATAGGCTTATCTCATGCGCGTGGGTTTATCTTCTCGAGTAATAGTATCATGGGATCCGAATGATTAGTTCGGAGTATAGAAATTGAAAGACCAGCAAGGGTCTTGCTACGATTCTTCTCTTTGTACATAAGCTAATCCCTGTCATTGCTTTACCTATTTTTTCATTTCATGTTGAACTTTTTAAGTAATCCTAACCCACTCACCTGTTTACTTATGTGTTAATTTGTATACATATTTTTAAATATATTTGGACATTGCACTTTAAAATAAAGCATTTATAATTTTTTTCGTTTTTTATTCATCTTCAAAATGTTCTTACATTTCTTTAAAATATTTGGGGATTTTTTAACCAAGTTTCTATTTTAAAAATTAATCTTCACAACTTTTTAAATTTTCCTTTAAAATATACTAATAATTTGCCTGTATATGTTTCTACATCTTACATTTCTTAATAAAATTTTTAAAAACTACTTGAAGCCCTATAACTACAT